>JAJMSK010000055.1:0-72486 GCA_030578555.1 Diutina neorugosa
TGCGACTCTTTCGTCAACTCAATGCGAACGTTTTAACGAACTTTTGGACGATTCACCGAACTCTAGGTTTTTGTTGTGCGCCCTTCCTATGGCTACGAGCGGAATTTTTACAATCCGAGGGACCGACTCTTACAGAATTTTAATGCGAATAATGCGTGACCGGAAATCCCGAAAATTATGTTACCGACTGTAGTTCATAACTAATTAATTGAGCTGTAGAACGAATGGAACCTAATAGTGAATATTTACTAGTTGAAACAAACGAAATAGAACCACAAGATAAATCCGATACCCTTCCCGGTGTTCTTATACAGTATATATACATGTATTGAAATTGGAAATGTAAAATAAATAGGCTGAAAATAATAAATAAATTCGTTGCTGTCAGATTGGGACAGGATGTTCTGTATAGATCTACACTGTACGCTTTTTAGCCATTAGAAGTACAATTAGATGATAGTAGTCATTTTTTAATAGCTGACTGACGTAGTAGAAACCTTAAAAACCTTGCCTACTTGACCTTGCTTAACCTGTAACCGTATACTATGTTACACGCGGTCACGTGAAACAAAATATGAGTATTAAATTAAACAATATGCAGTATCATAAATGTTTTGCGCACTACAAGTCTCATTCATTAGAAATTTTAATGTGGTCTAGTAATTTGCACTTCAATATCACTTGGTGATTTAAATGCAGTATTTTATCAAGTGCGAAATTTTCATGGTAATATGCACTCCAATAAGATGTTGTCGCACGTAAACCCAAACTTTCCTTATGCAGTTATATTAACTAAACTTGATGAATTAAAGTAGCATGAATCAATAGAAAGATTATATCATGACATAGATGGAAATGTTTCAAATTTGAGTAGCTTTTGTTAAATTTTTACACTATACTCCAAAAGATTAGCAGTGTTACCTAATTAGGAATTAAAATAATGATGCGTTTTTTTGCCTTTTTCGCATACTAGAAATTTATGAGTTTCGCACTAAGAAAAAAAGCGTAAAGACTGTGTGGTTATTACACGTACTGTATATTATATTGGGAGTACTGTATCCAAAAATATCATCCTTCACATAGATGCGAAACTCTATACAACTGAACTGAATTAACCACACATCTATTGTCATTCCAAGACTATTTATTTAATGACGTCCTGGGGCCATTTTACACACGTGATCAATGTAAAACCGAATATTATGTCACGTGACTAAGGTTAAAAAGGCAAAGTTATGGTGTGATATACTATATATAGGCTTCACCTCGGGTTGTAGGGACGTGAATATATGCTACGGGCTCGGAACAAGCAATAGTTTCACTTCTTTAAATTTTTCGGCTTTGTTTTGCAATATATCAGTACCAATTAATTTTACAATTACGTACTATCCATGGGAGTTCAAGGAGAGTTCAAGAGAAGCTTTAATGTCGATAATTGCAGCATATTACTTCAAAGATCTATCGATTCATCTAAAACTATGACCGTAACTGGTGCAAGCCGATCTATCCTCAGTTATTGCAACCCAGATGATCTAATATTGATGTCTAAACACGTTGCGAACCTATCTTGAAATTTTCCCCGACAACATGAACCCTCTGTGCTCCTGCCGAACCCTATCTGGTCGTAATCTCGGTACGTGCCGCCCATGGCCAATTACTGGATCGTACTACGAAGAAAGCGTTGAAGGGTACAGTATTGTAATGAGACATATTTTTGTGATCATTGATTTGTGTAACTTCACATTTACGACATTCTTGGGCCTACTGAGGAACCCAGTAGGATTTTATTCATCCTCTTGAAGGGCGGCCACACCCATGATATGGAATAGTGACATTCAAGCTACCGCCCTTTCTTTTTCGGAGTTAGCAATTGACATTGACACTTTTACATCACCCTTTCTCTTTGGGGCGATCACAAGGCGTAAGCTTCAGCATTGGATAGTGATAATTCAAGCTTCCTGGGCATGTTTAGTTAGTCGTCGTTCAATTAGGGGTGGTTCTGCATCTGATTAGCGTGTTGAAGCAGAAATTACTGGTCTCATTGCGGCCATGAAGGTAGGCCATAATTTGCAGTTGAGAAGCTTCAATGGAGCTCAAACAATCCTCGAAGGAGTCCATACGGTCATGTAAGCCATCCAGTTCGTCCACAAGATTCGTACGATCTTGAAGAGCGGCTACGCTGGGTTCTTCAACGCTTTGAGCTAAATGCCCATCTTAATGCTCCTGCTTCTTGCGATTAGGAGTAGTAGACATTAGGCCTAATTTCTTCTCAGTGAGAATGTTATAAGAGATAACTAAATTTTTTGCTGTCCTTCTTTGATATAAAGACTGGGGCAATATTGTCCAGTACGATATCACAATAAACGGCGGCTTATGTACAACTTTGTAACTCAGCTAACGACAGTAATCTCTTGACTATGTGAGTCGCGTGGTATGGAATAGTGACATTCCAGTACAATCTAGATCTATTTGAATTTTTCATGGTCTATTTTTACCAGTTCGAGGTGAAGTAGAGTAACTTCGTGCGGTCATTTGATGCCCAATCATCCACGTCAACCTTTTTGAAGCGTAGTCCTGTGGTGTTGGTATTTTATGGCTGTATACCTGTTCGCTTCAATTAAAATTCATTAGCTACACATAAATAACATGAAAATCGCTTATAAATTTTTTTTTAAAAACAAAAGAAGGCAGGATCTTTATTGGAAAAGGTGTAGCAAAATCTTTAGGTGTTACACTAGTTCGTCATAATTATTTTAGGATTTTTACTTATTCAAAAATTTCGAAATTTTCAAGATGTTACAAAAACGAGGAGCTACAGAGAAAATCTCAATAAAGACCTCTAAATTGGATAATGGAACTAAATTATGCTATGTCACGACTTCTTCCTTCACCTTGGCATCACAAATACCGAAGTACAATATGAGATAAATTGACAATCTACATATAAGGATTTCAACTTGAGATATACGACAGTTGAACATGATTGTTTATATGCTAGGTATACAATTGGGAGTTCAATGAAGACACAATGAAGCCGCAATGCAAATATGATCAGATGGGTATTTACTCTTTTGTGGTAATCCAGCTTCGCCAAGTTCTTTCCCACTAGGCATCCGTAAGAGTTCACAAACAGTGATATCTGAGTCCCCGAAGAGAAATATATAGTCCAAAAGCCCCCGCCACGCATGTGCCCAGTTGGAATATTGTGGCTCGCCATTGATTTGACTATTCTCTGAATGTACTGTGTGGTATAATGCATACGCAGAGCTAATACTTGGCGCTGTAGAGCCGAAGTGAGCTTGCTGAATGGCTTCAATGGGCGGTTTGACCTCCTGATACTTCGGATCACTGGGGTCTCGAAACACAGGTTCAGCCTCTTCATCGGGATTAACACGATTGCAAAAGTAATTGATACTTCGTTCTAATAAACGAAGACCTTCATCATCAAACGGCTTTTGAATTAACCCTAAGTAAGGCGGGTCAAATGGTTCCAGGTTGAAGTCACCTGCAAATATTTTGTAATAACTTATACTGGGATCAATTGTGCGAAGGTTACGCTCAAACTCTAGCATAACATGCTTAGCGATAGCACTTTGACGTGTGCGTTCGAAACAACCATATGGATGCCAGTATAAATGAGTGGTTCCAATCAAGATACGTCGCAGTTGAAGATACCCATATTTCTCCAAAATTGACTCGCTGAACTTGAGTTCAATAATTTGGCCAACGTTTTGAGTAACTACTGTCCCGTCAATATCCTTGTAATCATCATAATCCAAAAAGCGACAGGATTCAGACTTGAAGAGCAGCCTCTTGAAGGCAATCAATAATCCATGTCGCTTTTGAGGATGTGCGTGAAATTTTGAGACATACCCAAGCTTCGTCATGCTTTCAATTAACGAGGAACCAACGTCAACTTCTTGAAAGCAAACGATATCGCAGTCATAATGTTTCACTTCATCTGCAATTACCGGACCCCGATACAGCCACTTGATTGCAGCCCCGCTGGTAGGATAGAGATGCCGTCTTACTAAAGCCTGGGCTAGCACGTTATAACTCATCACACGTATCAGCAACTTCTCATTAGGCTGAGGTTGTAGTTGAAAGAATGATCTTTGCGTGTATTCCAACGGTTTAGGGGGGGCATTGGCTGCGGCCTTGGCTTTCTTTAGCTGTCTCTGTCGTCTCTTCTCCTCGATCTCTTCCGGACTAGGCCTCATGACGAAACTTAGCGAGACTTACACTTGTCGCACTTTTCAATCGCACTTAGCCCCCAAGCACTAATGGACAACAAGTTCGATAACCTTCGAACCCAAATTTATGATGAGCTCGTCAACAATGGAAACCATTCCTTAGTCGAGAGCTTATTGGTTGAATATAAGGAACTTCTTGTGGTTGCACGCATTAAGTATCCCGAGGCATACCCTCAATACCATCTGAAGTTCGAAGGGGTACAGAATAAAGTGCGGCAATACCAAATCAAACAAAATAATGCAGTCAACGAGAAGATACAAGAACAAAGAATTGAGAAGTACTATATCGTCCCGGAGTTATCGCTGAATATGCTGGCAGAAGAAGCAAGAGAGGCACTTTTCGTTGGATACTCACGAACGTCGAAAGACCAAGAAGGCAAACTGACGAAACAGCAAGTGTTGCTGACCAATAAAAAGATCACCCAATCACTTCAACAAACCCGGCAGCTTATGACGTCGCTGATTTTGCAAACTGAACTAAACATGGATTCTTTAGACCAGCAAACAAAGGATCTCAAATCATTGAATGAAAACTACATGAAGTTCTCAGATATATTATCTGTGTCGGACCTGGTGGTTAAATTTATCCAGAAACAAGATCGAGCGGATCAACGGCGCATCCGGTATGCGTTGATATTCTTGGGTTTATGTGTGTTTCGGGTATTTTGGAGGCGAGCCTTGCTGCTTCCCATCAGAATGTTGTTTTGGTGGTTTTTGCGGTTGTTCCGCGTGTTCAGTTGGGCATTCGGCAAGATGTTTTTTAAGAGCTCCAGTGCCGTGACTTCAAGTGGTTTCAGTGCATCATTCGAAACCGCTTCTGCATTGCTGACGCAATTGGAGAATACAGTTGTGTCCAGCTCCATACTGCTGGTGATTGATGAAGTATCACAATCGATCATTCTGGGAGTTGAAGCAGTGAATTCGATTGTGAGCTCAGTCGTACTGGACAACTCTGACATATTGGCCGAGTCTGTGTCTACGGCCATAAATGCTGCTAGCACATTTAGTACTGAGGAGTTAAGCTCACTTATGAGCTCAAGCATCCAGGCACACACCGATATTTCAATTGAAGCTGTATCCAGCGTTATTAACTCTGCTAGTTCGATAACCCTCGAAGCTGTGGTTGAAGTTTTAGACGAGTTGTGAAGTCTCTTTCAACATAATTTTTTTTGAATTAGAAGTACAAGTTTGATTTAAACAGATCGTATCACATGGCTAATGTATTAATATAGTTGCCTCTTTTCAAGTCCTATTTTTGAATTCAGCACCAGCAACCGTGAGTAAACGTTTATCACATATCATCAATTTTGTTACAGCGCACCTACCGATGAGACCCCATATTATAACCAAACCCATCATCACCCTACCACAGCCCACAGCCCTGCTTCGAGAGATATACCATCAATTCTTTCGTCTTCGTCATATGATGCCCCGAGAGTATCTTTTCCGTCTAAGATCCCGGTTTCGTTCCGATATCAACCAGCAGAGGCGGGTAGCTGGATTACAAGAGCTTTCCCCGGAACAGATACGGGAACGCAGTTACCGAACGTTGGTGTTTCTTTTCAATTCCACCGTCAGGGGACTGATGGAAGATAACGTGGTGCATTCAATGTGGGATGTCGAGTACAATACCCGTGTCGATCAACGAGACCAAGTGGGATACCAAACATACGTAGACACGCTAAGAGGGCTTAATGAGACGATGAAATTACTTCTTTGATATATATACCGCTACTGCTTTTTCATTTGATCGTAAAGTTGGCGCTCAATAGATGGGAACATTTTTGTGCTAAGCTCCACTCCTTCTCGGACCCACACTCCGTAGGCACCCATAGTGTTGGCCATGAGGATATCGGTGAATAAACGATCACCAACAACGGCAATTTCGTTGGGTTTAATACCCCATTTGTGGTAATAGTCCATGATTTCGTCATGGCAGCCGGGTTTCTTCGTCAGATGACGAAGGACTGGCACTCCCGTCAGCTGTTCTAGAGTCAACGCCTGAGCGTGGTCCGTATCGTCGTTAGTGCCCGCCGAGTTGGACACAATTAAGAGCCGGTCTTGGTAGTATTCGTGGAGTTTATCCCATGTTTGTTGATATTCTGGCCACACCTTGTCATCGCCATCGCGAGCGAAGCAATTGTCCTTATCAACCACCACTCCCTTGATGTGAGAGGCGATAGGAACTGGAAGCTCACCAAACAGCTTGATCGTCATCAGGGGCATACAAAGGGACGGAGCCCAGAGTAGTTTGAATACATTGAGGGTGGCACTGAGGTTGAACGCCATCTGATGTTTGCTCGTTAGTGCGAGCACGACGGTAATTAGCGATGATAGTCACCGGATAGTTTAACCATAAATTTACCGAGGAAAGAGAGAAATATTTGGTGGAGTATGGGGGACACATTTGGTGTCATTTATCACCCTTCGGTGCATAGTTCCGTGGGGTACCGGGTCCTGTACGGTCCGCGCTGAAAAATCTCTCGGTGACTCAATCAGGTTGCCGGTGATGAGCAGCACGTCGAAAAAGCTGAGAGTCTCGCGAGGTCCCAGAACCAAAAAGCCACAGGAAAAGGAGGAAGAGGAGACGTGTGTGATCTGTGCTAACCCATATCAGTTCGTTGCCGTGACACCATGCAACCATCGAGTGTGCCATAGATGTTTGCTCAGACAACGAGTGCTCTATGAGAAAAAAGCGTGTCTTCTTTGTCGTAGTGACAATGAGTCAGTGGTGTTGAGTCGAGCCGAGTTTGCTCGTGATTATGACGATTACTCGACCAAGGACTTTGTTAATTATGACGCCAAACGTCGTAAACGATGGGCAATTGAGTTTAACGATGAAGAACTGCTACTGGAAACAGAAAGACTTCTTTCATACCTGTGTAGCATTTGTCAGGAATCGTTTGACCAGTTTAGACCATTACAGGACCACGTGCGGCTGGAACATGCTAAATTTTACTGTCTAATTTGCTGTAAGAACAAAAAAGCGTTCGTCGATGAGTTGCCTGTGTTCACTCATAAACAACTAGTTCGACACCAAAGTGAAGGTGACGATAATGGGTTCAGCGGTCATCCAGAGTGTAAACACTGCCACACGCGGTTTTATTCCGAAGATGAGCTCAATGTTCACATCCGTGACCGACACGAACGGTGCCATATTTGTGACCAGACTACCCCGAAAATCGCCGACTACTACAAAAACTATGAGTCGCTTTACAAACACTTTAAGCGGGACCATTTCGTATGTACCGTACCTCAATGTGTGGAGAAGGGTTTTGTGGTGTTTTCTGATGATCTCGAATTGGCTGCGCATATGGTAAAAGAACACGGTCACATCACCGGGTCGAATAAGATGGTGATTGGGCTGAGTTTCCACTCGCAATTGCTGACATTCCCCAACCTGGCTCAACGGCGTCATTTTGAGTCTAACACCTCAAATGAAGACCACAATGACCCCGAAGTCAAGAAGAAACGGTTTGAAGAGAGAGCTCGTCATTATCTGAACTACAACAAGCTGCTGATAGACAAGTTTCAACGCATCAACGCCAATTTCCGCAATGGTAAAACTACTGCCCGCGAACTCTACAATAGCTATTGTGAGCTTTTCGAAAAGCAGAGTCCAGAAGAAATTGCCCTTTTGGTGGGGGAGTTTGCCGAGCTTATTGGTGGTCAACGTCAACTCAAAGATCTGCTTGACACAATCGTGAAGGAAATCAACAGTCAAACGCTGATGACGACGCAATTCCCCGTGCTTCAAAAACTGGGCTCGCTGACGCCAGTGATTCTGCAAGCGTGGATAGGCAAGTCGTCGCTGCCGGCAGGACTGCGGCAAGAGAAATTTCCCGCTCTTGCTAAACCGGCCCGCAAACCGGCACCAGCGCAACCCACCATCAAGTATAAAACGGTGCTTTTGCAGCCTCAACCGAAGGCCAAAGTGCAAGTTAACACTCGCCAGGCCAACTATACTCCGTCATATTTAAGTTCTCGCAGTTCTCTGGCGTCACCGCTGACGGGATCGCTGAGAGCCAGTCCCAACGTCGACAAATTCCCTGCTCTTGAGAAGAAGTCGAAAAAGAAGGTGATTCCTCGGGTAAATCAGTATCTGATCCCCGACCCTAACCAATGGGGGACTCCGTCACCCAAATCTCAAGCTAATGGGTCGCCGGCAGACGAATTTGGTGGCATCGGCATTAAGGTGGTAGATAAACGTAAGGGGAAGAAAAATAAGCCCCATTCCACCAGCGATCTCTTTTAGGATACTAGAAATTAATATATCTATGCATTCATGAACTAATTTACAAAGTATTTTACTGGCCAATGGGACAGTTTCTAAGGTACTCCGCCTTGTTTTTCAACACTCTCACCGACTTGTAGAAGATTTCTTGCGGCAGCATCGCCCCCGTTGTTTCCACGTTAAAGATGAAGTGATCCCGTCTGCGGCCCAATTTAACCTTACCATCAAATTCGGGGTGTCTCAACACCTCTCTGGAAACGGTGTCTTTGCGGGCGTCTTCAACGTAAGCTTCGCCCGATTCGTCGATGCCAATGACTCCCAGAGGGAAGCACTTTTGGAATTTGACTGCGTCTTCTCCGGTGATCGGTTGAGTGATATCAATCACAGGCAACAACCGGTACAGAGCCGTGCACACAGGGGAGAATTTGGCGTGGTCCGAACCAACCCCCAATACACAATGAGCCAATAAAGAGATCTCTTGACCCGGTCTCAACTTAGCAATTAAGATATCGGGGTCACACGGAACCACGGGAGCATTGGCGTATTTCTCCATCTGATCACCCTTGGGGTCAAATTTAAGGTCGCGAGCGTAGACGTAAGCATTGCGGTACAATTCCTTAGGATCGGTGCACCCTTTAGGGGCATGGGGGTTTTTGGTACAGGTGACGTCCAACGAAAGGACAATGGTGTTTTCCTCGGTGTATTGTTCGGCTTCGGGCAACGTTTTATCGACCCACAGCAACAGATCGGGATCGACTTGCAACGGGATGAGCCCGATACGATGGGCGAGCACTTCGTCCTGGATCACCGAGGTGTTTTGGAACATAAACACCTTTTCCACAGCCACCAGAGGCACTTCGGCGATCATAATGCGGCGGAAAGCATTGGCAATCAGGGTATCGATGTGGATGAGGTCGAAGTTAGCGGCGCGAGGACCCACCAGTTTAATGTCGATTTCGAACAGATCCTTAAATTTTTCAATGTCCCAAGCGTAGTCACCGTTACCGTCATGCCCAGGGAAATCGGTCGATGTGGTATTGGTGACCCGGTTGTACTCGATGCCGACGATATCGTTGGGCATTGTTGGTGAAAGAGTTGAGATGAGGTCCGCGATGCGCACTCAAAAGTACAAAAGTGCGATAAGCCGTTGAGAGGGATTAGCATGAAAATTCCACCAGTGTGATCTGTTTGAAGTGGGGAGGTTTTGGGAGTGTTTCAGAGGATTTAGTGTTTTGGGGCTTGTGTGTCTACGAACGGCAGATACATTTTGAGGGGGTGGGTGATTGAGATGGTATTACAAATCATCTCTCATTATTAAAAAGACGGTGGAAAGACATAGGAAATGATGATAGGCAACTATGAAGTCATCAAAGAGTAAACTAGTACTTGAAATAATTTTATTACTTGTTTGTCCGGATCATCAACTTACTGTTCGACAATATTCTATGTTCACTTTTTGTCTTAACCTTAAGGAAGAGAAATAATTGCAATTATTGTAATTATATATGATGTCATCAAATTGTAATAGTGAAGTTATACCATATAATACCCACTTCATTCGAAAATCCCGAAATTTCACCACCAATCATTCAATTTATTTGCACTGTCTCTGGTCTAGTTGATTTAGTTAGCTAATGCAACTGTCCCAAATAGGAAATTTACGGTAGGCACACGACCAAAGTTCAAACGCGGTTCCCACAAATTTCAAAATTTACTCACTGCACGGTACCCATGAGTCTGACAACCCAGTTAGACACCTTTGTCACCCGGCTTACCCAGGCTGGCTGTGGCAAGGGGGAACCAAGTGGTAGTGATCCCGACTACCGTGAGGCGTATGCCATTTTCTCCGAGCTTTTGGACGTGATTGAGGCGTTCAATGGTGCTGCCGAGTACCAACACTTTTTGACTGAGATGGTGCCCATCTTCCTTAGCAACCTCAAGCGGGTGCCAGTAAGCTTTAATCTGGGCCTGCCCGAGCACCGGTTACGCAACATTATCCTCGAAATCATCCACCGGCTGATCATGAACGAGACGTTTGCCCCTTTCGCTAGCGACATCTTGGACTGTTTGCAGCTGATTATGGTCGAGGAAAACGAAGAAAACGGTGTGTTGTGTATGAAGATTATTACCCTGCTTCATAAGGCGTTCAGAGATAAACTTAACGCCAAGATCAAGCCATTCTTCGAGATCATTTGCCAAATCTATGACCATATCAGCGACACGATGAAGGAAGCGTTTGCTCAACCGGAAACTAAACCTCTGCCTCCGGAAGACGTGGAAGATATGGACACTTTGGATACCCCGAAAACCCACTTAAACCGGGCAATGTACTCGTTCAAGACGTTAGCCGAATGCCCCATCACCATGGTGCTGTTATACCTGAGCTACAAGGAGCTGCTGTTGATCCAGCTGCTGCTTCCCATCTTCCTTCCTAAAGTAGTCAATTTGCTCCAGGTGGAAGCCGATGCTCAGCGTGAGTGGCGGCAAAAGCTGCCTGATGGAGTGGTAACGCTGATATCCCCGGAAATCACCAACCATCAGGCTTACCTGGACTTGGTGTTGGCTCAAGTGAAAGCGGCGCTGTTTTTAGCGTATGTGTTCATTCGTGACTACATCAAGCACATGCAAAACCTGCAATGGAAACAACAATTGGCAACGACGGTGCCCGATGTCATCCTCCGTTTACTTCAAGATTGCCCCGCTGAGCTCCTGGTAGCGAGAAAGGAGTTACTTCATGCCACTAAACACATTTTGCTGACGCCCTTCCGCACTAATTTCATCGCTAAAATTGACTTGTTGTTTAACGAAAACATTCTTATAGGGGAAGGGTTGACTCTGCACGAGACATTGCGTCCGTTGGCCTACTCCATCGTTGCCGATTTCATTCACAATGTCCGCGACGAGTTGCTGCCAAAACAGATCTGGCTGACGGTGGAAATTTATTGTGGCCTCCTCAAGGACGACTCGCTCGCATTGACGGTGCAAATCATGCTGGCAAAGTTGTTGCTTAATCTTGTGGAAAAGATCATGGTGTTGCCGAATAAGGTCGAAGGTCGTCAATTGTTCATGATCATCATTGATGCCTATGCCAAGCGGTTTGAAAACTTAGCTCGAAAATACCCTTACATCATCGCTCAACATCGTGAATACGAACGAAAGAGTAAGCTGCGTCGAGAGGAGCTGAAAAAGGCGATCGAACGGTACAATAGTCTGAAAGCGAAGGATCCGCTCGAAGAAGAGGCTGCTCAGGAACTGGCTAAGCAAGAAGAAGAGAATAAGGACGACACCGATGAAGTGGAAAAATACGTGTCGTTGTTCAACATTGACCTGTATTCTCCCATTGGCTACCACGTACTGACGCTGGCGGGTATTCTGGGTGCACTGGCGCTGCTGGACTTGCTTAAGGATGTGCATTACTTTTACCGTAACTTGATGCGCTTCCTCAAACTGGTGATTTTTGGGTTGAAGCACTGCAACCCGGTGCCTCCTGAAGGTGGCGTCGCCCAGGCTAAGGATATGGCAAAGCTTATATCATTCGAGGAAACGAACATTTTCCGCAGTCTTTTCCGAGGAGGTATTTCGTGCCTTCAATTCTTCGCGGTGCAGCGGCCGCAACATCGCCAACCTAAGGATTTCGATTTCAGCACTGGCGGTCCTAATTTACCCATCACGCTGCTGAAGGAAGAGAAAGACTTGATGGAAATCTTTGCCACCATCTTCATTCACATTGACCCGGCGCTGTTTAATGAAATTGTCAACCAAGAGCTTGAATTCTTGTACGACCTGATGCTTAATAATGTGGCTTTGCTCCACCTCCCCCAATTTTTCCTCGCTCTGGAAGTTACCCTGGCCAATTTCATGCTGATTGTGATTAAGTTTTTGCGAGACCACTTGGCCGATTTGGGCGAAGGTGACGTGGTTAAACTGAACATTTTGATCAGATTATTCAAGCTTTGCTTTATGCTGGTTAATTTGTTCCCCGCCACTAATGAAGCAGTGCTTTTACCGCACCTTACCGAGTTGATCTTGGGGCTGCTTAAGCTCGCCACTCTGGCTGATGAACCCATCATTTACATGTTCCTCATCAGGATTCTTTTCCGCCTGATTCTGGGAGGCCGGTTTGAACAGTTCTATAAGGAAATTATGCCGATACTTCCGGTGTTATTGGAGCTGTTGAACAAACTCATTGTTAACCTGCGACGTCAATATGAACGTGACATGTACGTCGAGCTTTGTCTCACCGTACCCGTTCGTTTACTAGTATTGGTGCCCCATTTGCGCTACCTTACGCGTCCGTTGGTGTATGCGCTTAACGGGGGGCCTGAACTTGTCAACCAAGGGTTACGTACGTTTGAACTTTGTGTGGATAACTTCACTGCTGAGTATTTTGACCCCATGATTGAACCGGTAATTGATGAGATTATGGCAGCATTGTGGAAACACTTGGAACCAGTGCCTTATCATCACCAGCACTCGCACACTGCCATCCGGATTCTTGGTAAGCTTGGTGGCCGCAACCACAAGCACTTTAAGCAAGTACTGAACCTTGCAGCGGTCGACGCGATGCTGCAAGAGGTGATGGCCACCTTTAAAGTTGCCGGATTGCCTAAAGAAGTGCCAATGCTGATTACTCCGGGGGTGAAACTGGCGCTCAAGTTGTTTGAAGATCCTCGAGTTAAGTTGCACTACCGTATTTCCGCATACCGCTACTTGGTGGCGATTCTCCAGTTGTTCATCGATACTACTCCCATTCCCGAAGATTACGGAGCCCAGGTGGCGCAATGGGTGGACAAATTGGGCGAACCAGCGCCGGAAGAAGCTAAACAATACCCCGCGTTACCAGCTACCGATTGCAAAGACCCGGCTAAGCTTGACTTGCAGCAACAATTATTTGCTAAGTTATTGGAGGTGGTATTCTCGCTGTTGCTGGTCCCCGAACTCGCAGAAGAACTGGGAGCTCTTATCGAGGGCCTCACCGACCACTTTTGCTTATTACATGTTCACACCGCCATCATCGATAAGATTAAGAAGGAACGCCCCTTCTCGGTGCAGGATCAAGAAGGCAAAGCCACCATTTCTGAACAAGCATATCTTGATGCCGTGACTTATGCTCTTTCCCATTGGAACAAGAGTGTCCGGGAAGCGGGTATGAAGGCAATTCGCCAAGTTTGGGAAACGCTGGTAGTGTTGTTCAAGCTGCCACAAGCGGCATTACTGTTCCCATTATTCCGCACGATGTTTTATCGGTTTACCCATTGTTGCTATAACGAATACTATCTGAATAAGCTTGGTGGGGTATTGGGACTTCAAGAAATGTTCGAACTGCTTGAGATCCCCGCCGATTGGTTCTTCCCCCGTCAATTTGAGCTTGTAAGACTGGTATTCTTTGTGCTTCGTGACACTCCCGAAACTGCTCCTGCCGAAGTTTGTGAAGTTGCGGAAAAGCTTGTCCTCAAGGTACTTCGCGAATGTAATCAGACTTTGCTGGAAGAGGCGGTTCTCGATAAGCCATTCCAAACCATCGTGGGGGCATTAGTGTATGACCTTGCCCTGAGCAATGAGCGAGTTCGTCGGGTGGCCCAACAAGGGTTGAGGGAGATTCAAGAGGCTACCGGAGTGGAGATGGCGAAGTTTATTGAGCCGTGCAAGCACGTGCTTATGACGCCTATCTTCCGCAAGCCTTTACGGGCATTGCCATTCCCCATGCAAATCGGGAACATCGATGCTATCACGTTCTGTCTTGAGTTGCCCAATACCTTCCTTCAGTTTGGCGACGAGTTGAACCGGCTTTTACTGGAGGCGTTGGCACTTGTGGATGCCGAAGATGAGCTGTTGGCCAACGTCCACCGGTTGTACGAATATCGCACCGCTCATCAGTTGATCGAGTTGAGAGTGGTGTGCATTCGTCTTTTGCTGTTAGCCCTCACCAAACCTGACTTTACCCTTGGGTCGCTGCCGGAAGCGCGCATTCGGATCTTGGGCGTGTTTTTCAAGGCTCTTTGCAACAAGAGCACCGAGATCATTAATGCTGCTCATAAAGGTCTCAAAGCTCTGCTTCAAGAAAACGCTCGTTTGCCCAAAGAGCTTTTGCAAAAAGGATTACGTCCCATGTTGATGAATTTGAGTGACCACAAGAAGTTGACGGTGCTGGGTCTTGAGGCGTTAGCGAGGTTACTTGAGTTGTTGATTTCTTACTTCAGAGTAGAAATTGGTCGGAAATTGTTAGATCATTTGATGGCGTGGGCGCAAATCAATACCTTACGTCTGATTGCTGGTCAAGATCTCGAAAATAATGAGACGGTCAAAATTGTCATGGCCATTCTCAACATCTTCCATTTGCTCCCCGCTCGTGCCTACACGTTCATGGTGGAGATCATCAACACCCTTCAATACCTTGAAGGTCACTTGGACCGTCACCAATACCTGCCATTCCGTAAACCAGTGGCCAAATTCTTGAACCGGTTCGCGGAAAACACCTTGGAGTACTACACTACTCACTTCAGCAACCGTAAATTGGGCAACATGTTGGCTCAAATTACAGGTATGCCTGAGTGTGATAACATTCGAATTCACGCTAAGGAGAAGTTGGGTGACTTGATGAATGAATTGGAGCTGGAGCTGAATGATGAAGTGAAAGCCGTTAAATACGCCAATTTCGTCGACTTGTTGATTGCGATTGTGCCCCACGATGCCGAATGGTTCTCACTTCAGCGTCCCATGCTTGTTAAGCTCTTGAAGATGGTCCAACAAATGCGCAAAATCAAACAGGAAGCGGCGCTTGTCCTGAGCGTTCACTTCCAATTGGACCAAGCGGTGACCAAATTGTTAGACGTGGTGGTAAAATGGATGACGGCGCAAAAGGGCGATTTCGAATTACTTGTGACCGTGGTCGATTCGGGCATGTTGGTACATGGAAAGGTGCCACCGTTACTTGAAGACTACGTGTGGAATGAAATCGTGGCCCTGGATGATCTTGATCAACAAAAGAAATACCTTAGCGATGTCGTGCATTATGTGGAGTCGACTGACCCTGAACTGGAGGTACTTCTCACTAAAGTTTTCCTTTTCCGCTACGTGTTTAACGCCATTCTTCTTCGTCACGGGGCTTTGGAGGATAACTTGGACGCTGTGACGGGAGATTGGATTGAAGCTGTCCACAAAACTATTTGGCTGTCCAATCGTGACATCATCAACGATCATAGTTCGGGTAAACTGGATCAATATCGGTACGTGTTGCTTGAAACCACTGCCATTTTGTTGAAGTGGAGTCCCGATAAGCTCGAACTGATGCGCAAAGATGTCATTAAGTTCTCGTGGAACTATTTGCGCCTTGAGGATCAAATCACCAAACAGGTGGCATATGTCACCACGGCGTTATTCATTAGCCACTTTGATACTCCAATCAAGTTGGTTACTCAGGTGTTTGTGGCATTACTCAAGACTCACCACACCGAAGTTAGACAATTGGTTCGTCAAGCGTTGGACATATTGGCGCCGGTGATGTCCAAGCGAACCGATGACGATCAGCTGTGGCTTCGCTGGCCTCGCCGAGTACTTCTGGAGGACGGGTTCAATGTCACCAATGTCCTTAACGTCTACCAATTTATCGTCCACCATCCCGACTTGTTCTTCCCTGCTCGGGAACACTTTATTGGTAACATGATCACAGCTATGGGTAAGTTGACGATTCAGGTGAACCCAGTGATTGAAAATCAAGTGTTGGCGATTGAGTTGCTGGAATTAATCCTTAAGTGGGAAAACAAGGCTAAGGAAGAGCAGGCGATGGATGTCGATGGCGACTTTGTCACTAGCCAAGGTTACGCCATTCCCCTCGGCCAACGAGAAGCTTGTGTCACTTTCCTTGTTCGATACGTGTGTATTCTGCCGCAACGGGCTCTGGAGCTGGAGTTGGGCCAAAAGGCTTTGGGAATTCTTCACGACTTGCTTTCTCCGGCGCATTGGCCGCTGGTGCAAGTGAAATTGACCTTCTTCGAAAAGTTTTTGTTGCTGAACGACTTGAATGCCGCCAACTTTTTGGGCTATTGTCTTAATGCCCTCGAAGTATTGGGCGTGGTTTTGGAATGGAAGCTGGCTCAATGGATCGTCACTAACTTGGCGTACTTGCACAAACTTTTGGAAAAGTGCATCAAGCTGGATAACACCGACATTCAGGATGTATTGCAACGTGTTCTTCGTATCATTTTGCTGGCAATTAATGAAGTTAATGGGTCCTCGAGTGATGAAGGTGGCAACGGTGAGGAAGACGATGACACTAAGGAGTTCATTAACCTTCTCCACACTACGGTGGCTGAAGATCTTGGGGAAATGACATCGACAGCAGCCGGGGTGACGTTGCTGTGGACATTAGCCAACTATCGGCCGGCGGTCTTGGACGATTTGATGCCGCTGGTCATGAAGACGTTCTCCAAGTTGTGCAAGGACCACATCACCATTACTCATCAAGGCAATTCGCCGCTGGGCTCAGGGTCTCGTAACGGAGCGTCGTCGAGCGGTGGTAACACTGCTAACGGTCAGCTGGGTCCTCTGGCTGAATATGAAGCACAAATGACGACGAAGCTTTTGGAAAAGATGTTGTACTTGCTGGCCATGAGAATATCCACCTTGGGTGACCAACGGCGTACGTTTTTGGTTCTTTTAGGTCAACTCATTGAAAGACTGTTGGATAAAGATACCCTTGAAAAGATCATTCGCATCGTTAAGGGTTGGGTGTTTGACCGCACCGATTTGTTCCCCACTACCAAAGAAAAAGCGGTGATTTTGGGTAAAATGATGGTGTTTGAAGTGAGAGGGGAACCGGCGTTGCTGAAAGAATTTTACCAGATTATCATTGACATTTTTGAAGACGATGCGTTCAGTTGTACCGAGCTTACGGTAAGAATGGAACAACCTTTCCTTGTTGGTACTCGTCTGGCTGATGTGGAAATTCGTCGTAAGTTGATGAGCATCTTGAACCATCTGTTGGAGTCTGACATTGCTAAGAGACTTTACTACATTGTTCGTCAACAAAACTGGGAGTACCTTGCTGACTACCCCTGGCTTAACCAAGCCATTCAGTTGTTGTTTGGACTGTTCGACTTGGATAGTCCCTTGAAATTGCATCTGGCTCATCAAACGGCGCCGCTTACCCTGTTCCCTTATAAGGGGAGCGACGAAGAGCAGATGGAAGTGGAAAATACCGACGAAATGCTGGCTCTCTTTAAGAAGCACAACCAATGGTTGGCTAAAGTCGACCTGCTTGAGGCCCATCAGCTCATCGAACCGCTTATCGACACGTTCTATCAGCTGCCCGAATGTGTTTACAGTGCCTGGGCGCAAGTATTCCCACTTGCGTTTTCGGCAGTGCCTCGAAGTGAACATCTTGACTTTACTCGTGCGCTTGTGGTGCTTTTGCTGAAGGATTATCACACCCGTCAAATTGATATGCGACCCAACGTAATCCAGATGTTATTGGAAGGGGTTCGACGGTGTGAGGGTCTTGAATTACCGCCGTTTGCCGTTGAATGTTTGGGGTCCAACTTTGATGCCTGGACCCAGGCGATGGCGATGTTGGAAGCTACCCAAGATGCTAACCATTCCCTGTCAGATGTACGTGAAGTGACAATGGATGCTTTGGCTAAGCTCTACGCCAGTTTGAGAGAAGATGATATGCTTTACGGGCTTTGGCGTCGCCGGGCTAAGTACCAGGAGACAATTCTGGCTCTTCTGTATGAACAAATTGGCATGTGGGACCGGGCGCTTCGCCTTTACGAAAACGCCCAAGTTAAGGCCCGTCTGGGTGCCTTACCTTATCTGGAACTGGAATACGCATTATGGGAAGATCATTGGATTTACTGTGCTGAGAAGTTACAACACTGGGACATTTTGACCGACTTAGCTCGTCATGAAGGGTTCAGTGACCTCTTGCTTGAATGTGGCTGGCGCGTTGCTGATTGGAATAATGACCGCGATACCCTTGAACAAACGGTGAAGAATGTTATGGATGTCCCCACGCCTCGACGCCAAGTGTTTGAAACGTTCTTGTGCCTCCAGGGCTTTGCTCAGGAAAAGTACACCATTGCTGAACTTACCCGCTACTGCGATGAAGGTATCCAACTCGCCTTACGCAAATGGCATGGTCTTCCTGCTCGTTTCCACGCTGCTCATATTCCACTTTTGCACACGTTCCAGCAATATGTGGAATTCATGGAAGCGCTGCAAGTATACACGCTGCTTTTGACCACCAACGCCCAGAACTTGGATGTTAAGTCTCAAGAGCTTAAACGGGTGCTTCAAGTGTGGCGCGAACGGTTGCCCAACACCTGGGATGACATTAATATGTGGAATGATTTGGTCACTTGGCGTCAACACGCGTTCCAAGTCATTAACAAGGTGTACATGCCGTTTATCCCCATGCTCCAACAACTGAACTCTCTGGGCACGGCTAACCTGTATGCTTACCGTGGGTTCCACGAAATTGCGTGGGTGATTAATCGTTTTGCTCATGTTGCTCGCAAACACCACATGCCCGATGTGTGTATCAAGGAACTTTCCCGTATCTACCAGTTGCCAAATATTGAAATCCATGAAGCGTTCCTTAAGCTTAAGGAACAGGTGAAGTGTCACTACCATAACCCCGCTGAGCTCAACACTGGGTTGGATGTGATTTCCAACACTAATCTTGTGTTCTTCACCACGCAACAAAAGGCAGAATTCTTTACGTTGAAGGGGATGTTCCTCAACAAGATGAACCAAAAGGATGAAGCTAATAAGGCATTTGCTACGCTGGTACAAATCGACTTGAACCTCCCTAAGGCTTGGGCTGAATGGGGGACCTTCAATGACAAGAGATTTAAGGAGAACCTGAACGATATGGTGTACGCCAACAATGCTATTTCGTGCTACTTACAAGCTGCTGGGTTGTACAAAAATGGTAAGACTCGGAAGTTGTTGGCGCGTATTTTGTGGCTTATCTCGTTGGACGACGAACTGGGTACGTTGGCACGGGCCTTTGATGACTTCAAGGGCGAAGTGCCAGTGTGGTACTGGATTACGTTTATTCCGCAATTGCTTACTGCCTTAGGTTATAAGGAGGCCAAATTGACTCGCCAAGTATTGGTACGTATCGCTAAACTGTACCCTCAAGCGTTGCACTTCCAATTGCGGACGACGAAGGAGGACTTGACGACCCAACAACGCCAAATTGCTGATAAAAAGCGTGACGAAGCCCCGGCGCAACAATTAGCGTCGACGCTCGAACATGTCGATGAAATTATGGGCATCCTCAAGACGGCTTACCCGTTGCTTGCGCTTCTGCTTGAGCTGATCGTTGATCAGATTAACCAGCGCTTTAAGTGTACTGCCGATGAGGATGCTTACCGTTTGGGTGTGGCGTTGCTTAATGATGGGGTGCAATACCTCAACCGTATCGGTAACCCTCGTGATGACACTAAGTTACCTCCAGTTACCGAAGCTAACATCACCCGATTTGCCGAGACGGTGCTTCCCAAGCAAATTCGGGCAGAATTCGAAAAGGATCTTGTCGCCAATAAGCCGAATTTGGAAATGTACATCATCAAGTTGCGCCACTGGCGTGACCGACTTGAGGACAAACTTGATCGCCGTCTGCGTCAAGTACTGCTTGAAAACTTGTGTCCTCATTTGGTGGAATTCCATCACCAAAAGTTCGAAGAAATTGAAGTTCCCGGGCAATACTTGCTCAACAAGGATAACAACAACCACTTTGTCAAGATCGAACGGTTTTTGCCTACGGTGGACTTGGCTCGCGGCACTAACGCATGCTATAAGCGTTTGCGTATCCGGGGCCATGATGGTACCCTTCATACGTTTGCCGTGCAATTCCCGGCGGCACGTCATTGCCGTCGCGAAGAACTGATCTTCCAATTGTTCCGTATTTTCGGCGATGCTCTTAACGCACTGGTGGAAACTAGACGCCGCAATATTTCCTTCTCGATGCCGGTGGCGGTGCCCTTGCTGCCTCATATTCGTATCATTAAGGATGATGAACGTGACATTACCATGCAAAGAATCTATGAAGACTGGTGTCGTGCCAATGGCAAGCTGCGGGATGAGCCGTTTACCTACACCATTGATAAATTGCGGGCGGCTTATGATCAAAGATTGCCCAAACCGGATATGATGCTGATCCGTGTGGAAATTTTGGGGGCAATTCAGCTGTTACTTGTACCACTGACGGTGTTGAAGGATTACTTTGTCAACTTGTACCCGCAGTTTGAGGACTTCTGGTTATTCCGCAAGCAATTCACCGCCCAATACGCCCTGTTCATTTTCACCACCTACATGATGTTCATCAATGCTCGTCAACCGCAAAAGATTCACGTCAACCAGAGTCTGGGTACGGTGTGGACGCTGGACATGTTGCCGTGCAAGATGGCTCTGAAACAAGTGTTGCAACAACGTGAACAAGCGGCAGCAGCGGCGGCGGCTCAGCGCCAAGGTAATGAGGTGCTGACCGTTGATTCGAATGAACCTAAGCCAGTCCCGATTTTCTGTAATGCTGAGCTTGTGCCCTTCCGGCTTACTCCCAATATTCAAAAACTCATTGGCGAGACGCTGTTGGAAGGGATTTTAGCAGTGTACGTGTTGTGTATTGCTCGAGCCTTGGCCGAACCCGATCTGGACTTGGAGAATTATGTGACGCTTTTCGTCCGCGATGAGGTGATCTCGTGGTGGAACCAGACGCTGAATCAAGACAATAAACTGGAGCTTTTGCCCCTGGGCAAACAATTCCGCAACTTGGTGAAGGTGAACGTCGACTATATCATCAAGCGAGTGTTTTCGATGGTCCACACTCAACAAGGATCAACGGTGGCCACACAAAATGTGTTGGAACTTATCAGTCAAGCCGTGAACCCAAGAAACTTGGCGGCAGCCGACACGTTATGGATGGCTTACTTTTAAATGTATTATAGTGTGAAATATTAACAAAAATGTATGTGTTTATGATAAAGATACTTGTAGAATGAGTTGGTAGAAATAAATATAGGGTGCGAGAAGAGTTGTGCTAATTGCTAACATATATCCAGTAGCCAGTTAAAGATTGTACCCAGCAGCAACCTCAATATACACGACAGTTACGACTGGTTGACTCACTAAAATTTTATTTAGCTTGAATAATTTGTAATACGTCGTCAATATTGAACTATTTTATCTTTACGTTCCCTTTGCAACTCCATTTACACCCTTGCCTCTCATTTACCTTCACTTCCCGTTTAGCTTCTAGGTTAAAGATAACCCGGTCTCAGGGTCGAGAACTCAGTGGGACCGGGTTGTGACAGACTCTTTCTCCGCTATATGAACTTAAAAAGCAAATAGATTACAACCACAATGAACAAACACGCCAACCTAACACTCAATCTGTCTCCGTATGAAGCAACGTGTGAGTGTGGAGCTCTAGATGATGCTGATGCAATTAATCGTGTCTTGTTCGTAGCTCTTCCAACAGGGTTATGGGCACACAGGCTCCAGAGGGTCAATTTGATATATCCACAACCCGGTCCACGCTCCGCACACCCGGTCTGACACGTCCGAACCGTACTATTTACCCCAGTAAAACGCAGTCTGATGCCCCAGACACAAAGTACATAATGTCTGATTCAACAGTCAACGAAACGTTTATCGTGTATTTCGCCTCTATTGGATTTATTAGCGTCACCCATCTTTAGGTGTATTTTCGATGCCGAGATAATGTCTTTGTAAAGTGTTGTCGTTATACATTAAAGAATTACACACCGCTTGCTAGACTTTTTCTTCTTCTTCTGTTTTTCTCGAGTGAATGCAAATTCGTCTTCGAGATAAGCGGGTTTCACCGCCGGCGAGGGGGCATCAGCGTCATTAGCAAAGCGACCATAGGGGTTGGACGAGGTGGTATCTTCTTCTAAAGGCATATCTAACAAGACTGCACTTTCATACAGCGTGCCTCGCCGCCGCAGCTTTCCGGTAGCAGCCAGCGGTTGTCGCAGGTGCAGCCTCAGATGTTGAGCGGGGACGCCTAACAGTGCCATCAGCGATCCCAGACCTCCGACGAGACGGGATATGCGCTTCAGCGCCCGTTGTTGCGAGCGTTCAACTTGTTCTTGTAATTCGACTTGTTTTTGGAAGTGGTTGAGGGCGAAATTGAACACCGTTTTGATGTTGAACATTTCTTTTGCCAGGCACTGGATGTAGCCGATGGCATTGATGTCGGTAGCCACCTGTATCGGATAGTCAGGAGGTATCGGCAGCTCGAGGTCGGCTTTAGTACCGACGAGGACGATGGGGATTCCGGGGCAGAAATGCAGCACTTCGGGGAACCAAGTATCTTTGACATTTTGTAATGACACGAACAGTTCTAAGGAAAAGCATACGAGAAGCACGTCGACGTTAGGATACAGAAGCGGGCGCAAACGGTCGTATTCTTCTTGACCGGCGGTATCCCAAAGGGCAAGCTCGATGACTTTATGGTTGGGGGTCTCGACGTTGGTGACGTAGTTTTCAAACACCGTAGGGACGTAGATCTCGGGAAACTCTTGTTGAGCGTACAGTACCAATAAGCACGTTTTACCACAGCCACCATCGCCGACAACGACGATCTTCATGTTATAATTGGCATGTTTTTTCAACAGAGGCAACACGGGGTAATCGGGGATCACCGGGTCGGCGTTGATAATGATACGAGGAGCACCTGGAGAGGTTTCAAAGTCCAGGATCGGGTCCTTCAGGATCAGGGGCCGGGCCAGGTGCATCGAATGGGGGCTATTATAGCTCAGGGCGGTTTGGTAAGGGTTGGGCGACGTCGGAGCCAGATGTCCGGTGGTAGGAGTACCGGGCGGGTGTAGGCTATCGTAGCCACTCAGTGTTAATGCCAGCGAGTTGTATAAACTGCGACGTTTTGCCCGTTCGTATGGATTTGCCAGAGCCATGGTGGAAGGAGTGATTGTCTGGCGATAACCGCTATGAGGGAGTGACTGGAATTGACGAGGCGCGGGTGTCGCGATGCACGTCTGTATCATTGGAGAGCCAGCGAGCTAAGTAGACACGGAAGGTGGAGAAGAATGATTAGTTATATGGGGAACCCACGGGGATGAAGTATTTTTAGAATTAGCCGAAGCGTGGCGTGAGACGTGGGTACTTAGTACCACGACAATCGATGGCATTAGGGTTGTAGCGTGTAATGGGTAACAATAGTCGATGCGAGAGAACGATTTAATGGTAGCAATCGATGATGTGGTGAAGAGGTGGTGATGTATGATTTGCGATGAGGGACGAGGAACATAACGCCGAGATGGTGTTGGTTAGGGTAAGAGCGAGGGAGTATAGACAGACATTAACACTAGCGTGACGGTAAAAGGCTCAGAGTAAACAAATATGCACCCAAAAATAGGTGTGGGTGAAATTACGTAATTGTGATAGGGGTCACAGCAAGTGCGACCTCGTAGAGCAAGGGCCCTAAGCAATTTTAAAAAGATACGATTGCTCGATGGTGGTGGCTAAGTCATGATCGGCAGTGCCTGGTTATATAAGCCCAATGTGATGGCAACTTTTGACTGGTTGTGATCCGGCTTACTAAGCCAACTATGATGTTGGAATATGGGTGGTGAGTGGTGATCGGTGATGGCTAAGCGAACAAGGTTTACGGCTATGGGTCGTTCCGTTGTCCCGCCGAAGTTCCGTCGAATCCCGAAGTCGTGCGGCGCCTGTTGACACACAGTGTCAGGGAGCATGTGAGTGTCCCTCGATAGTACGAAGAGTAAGGTCGTATTTTCACGCAAAAAAAATTCTTAAAAAAAAAAGTACGCTGCCATAACCACCATATACACAACTAGCTCGACCTAAAAGTCATCGTCCCCCGACAGACATTAACGGTTGTGTACGTTAGCGAAACCTCCACTCACCCGATCCGTCTTTTTTTTTTTTTTTCTCTCTGAGATCATCGGCGTAGCGGCTCACCGGGTCACCGGAGTTGGTTGTCCGGGCTCATCATCATCAGAGCCCCACCTTTGCTGTGAGTGCGCCCCACTCAGCCCCAGTTTACCCTCTCACCAGTATACCTTATTCTTGAACGTGTTTATCAACACGTGGGCCCTTCGTCTATGAACACTTTTTTAGTCGAGTTAAAAACACGTCTAGAGTACTATCGGTCGCACGCGGCACGGCAACCGGCAGCCGCTTTCTCAGTACGCGTAGGATGCTGCCGCCGTTACCGTCCCTCCATCACCACTCTACATAGCCTTACCACTACCAATAAGCTTACACGCTTCACGACGTCTCCATACGCCCGAAACTAAAGTAAAAAGCAATCTCCACAAAACAACCACTCGACTCGGGTTTTAACGACCCACATCAGTTTGGTGGAGCAACCTTTTGTGGTTTATATACCGACACGTTGCCGTCCTCACACTCACCTAAACCCTCGCCTCGCCTCGGCTCTTCGCACTGAAAAATCTATTTGAGTGTTACTCACCAAGCAAATTTCCTTTTCACCACTTCGCTCCAACCTCCCTCGCCCGCTCCCCAAGACAACTTTCTTCCCGTTTTGCCCTTGATGTTGAGAGTGTACGAGGCTCAGGTCATTCTCCAGCTGGCCCAGCAGGTGGCTGCGAGGCTGGCGAAGCATTTGTGCCGCGATGTCGGTACCGCGTGGCGGCTGCTGGTGCCGGCCCAATGGCTCCGCCACAACGATCGGCTGCTGCCGATGTGGGACGAGGTCAAAATGGTACTGATAAGGGCCCATACTACCACCACCAACCCGCTGGCGTCAACCCGTAACCAACAAACTCGAGGACTTCACACTTCGGCTCGTCGCGCTAGTTATACCACTACCGAGGAAGGAGTGGTGGCCAAACCCAAACCTCGAGTGATTGGGGAAAAGCACCGTCCTCGAGGGTTCCAAATGGCTCAAAGCGAAGTCCCTGCCACTCGTCTCGAACGGATTTTCCACTACGGCCAACTCGCGGCCGGAGTCGGCTTTGGTGCCGCCGCTCAAGGCTTAAAGAACTATACTCAGGGGAAGAACCTGCTGATGCGGCTGTTGTTACTTTCTCCGGATAATATCGAACGAATGGCGAAAAAGTTCAGCAAAATGAGAGGTGCTGCCCTCAAAATCGGTCAAATGATGCTGATTCAGGATAACCTGATTTTACCCAAGGAAATTCAACAAATCTTGCTTCGAGTGCAAAATCTGGCCCATTACATGCCACCCCAACAGCTTGAAAAAGTGATGCTGGCGGATTTGGGACGTAACTGGCGACTGCGGTTATTCGCTCTGTTTGACGACATCCCCATTGCCGCTGCCTCCATTGGCCAAGTCCACACCGCTGTCACTAAGGATTTGACCCCCGTGGTGGTAAAAGTACAGTACCCGGGAGTGGTGGAACTGATCGACCTGGACTTAAACAACTTATTAATGCTTTTGACGGCGCTGCTGATGTTGCCTAAGGGTCTCTTTTTGGATAAAACCATCGCCAATGCCCGTGTCGAACTTAAATGGGAGTGTGATTACATCCGCGAAGCCCAAAACTTGATCAGATTCAGAGATATGGTCAAGGATGACCCGGCGTTAGCCGTACCTAAGGTGTTCCATAACTTATGCGGCGAACATGTACTTACCATGGAACGCATGCGGGGCACCGAAGTGGCTAAAGGCAACTGGGACCAGGCCACCCGCAACCACATCGCCACCACGATTATGCGACTCACTCTCCGCGAGATTGCTGAGTTCAAGTTTATGCAAACCGACCCTAATTGGGCAAACTTCTTGTACAATGAGCAGACGAACCAAATCGAACTTTTGGATTTTGGCGCTGCTCGTGACTTTGGTGACGACTTTGTCAATGACTACGTCCAAGTGTTACGGGCGGCAGTTAATAAAGACCGCGACGAAGTCCGCCGACTTTCAGTCAAGCTTGGGTTTTTAACCGGACTCGAGCTGAAGGAAATGACCGAATGCCACGTGGATTCGGTGATGGTGTTGGGGGAAGCATTTTCTCCCAGTGATAACCATGGCCAAAGCTTTGACTTTAGCAACCAAACCATCACCGACCGGGTGCGGTCAAACATTGGCGTCATGCTTAACGAACGGTTGACGCCGCCGCCAGAAGAGACGTACTCTTTACACAGAAAATTACTGGGGGTATACTTGTTGTGTTCCCGGTTACAGGCGAAGGTGCCCTGCCAAAAGTTGTTTGAAGATATTGTGGGCTTGTGATGTACATAGACGTAATGAGACATGAGGATAATTGAGGAAATCACACTAGGAAGTAGCTCTTCACAGAATCAGCTTTAACTTCACGTTACCTACCCTTATAGGCTTCGGGACGTGCAAATAACACGCAAAGTAATTAAGATACACGTCTTGATCACGAAGGACTGGAATCAAAGACTATGTAAGGCTTGCATAGCTTTTCGTAATCCCAAAGATTATCCAGAGTGTTATAATTTCTCCCCACATTTTATCGGGTAATGGTCCGGCACATAATACCAGATCACCTTGCTAATGTGCAGGGTATATAATATGCAGGTCATTCAAGTGAACACGCAGGTCAACGTTGGAATATGATAAGGATCTAGAATAGCCACAAGAACTACACGCAAGTCTTATATGTCTAAAGAAAACTCCCCCGAGAACACTTCCGTCCCCAAGGAGGTCACCGAAACGACTGCAAGTGACGACCACCAGGACGTCAAGGATAAAGACTCTTTATCCCAAGATGGTGCGAATTTTGTGGAGAAAGGAGCCATTCAAAGGGCAATACAACCTGTGGAGAAAGAAGCCATTCAAAGGGCAATACAACCTATGTTCGACCTACACTACGATAAATTCCAGGCAGCACTCGAAACTTTGAATCAACAACGGATCAGAGATATTGAGGAGCTGAACCAACAACGAATCAGAGATATGGAGGAGCTCAAGAAGAACCAAGTGGAACTCTTGAAAGCAGTGGCTGAGAACACTGAGAACGTTAAGCAAGCCATAATTTACGGCAGTAACACTACGGCAAACGTCATGATTGACTTTAAAACGTTGACCGAAGAAATGAGAGATTGTTTTGACGACATGTGGAAGAAGCTTGAATCTGTGCTTCCCGGTATTAAGAATGCTGAAACACCAATCTCGATCACGAACGCAACATCACCGTTGGCGGAAAACACCGAGACACAAAGCGACATTTCGAAGCCATGGCTGGTGTTTTCTAAACCTCTGGGACTGTTGTTTGAAGGTGAGGAAAACCGAAGCACCCAATCCTCCCACTACAGTACAAACACGGCTTCTTCTGATAGCAAACAACGGTCAACTATTTTAAATGAAACTAAAAAGGGCCTCCCTCGCAAGGACAGAGGCACAACTGAAGAATGGTTTAATTGGTTGGATCGTCACAGATTCAGCTTCAAATACTGGCTCCAAGAAGAAAACTCAAATGTGGCCTGGGACATCTTAACTAGCATCCCAGAAGAGTACATCCCCAAGTACTCTAAACCGGACGACAAATACCATTGTTTCGAGGAAATTTATGAGAAGCTTAAAACGCAACAGAAAAGAGAAGCAATTGCAAATCTTAAACACATTCCGTTTGGATACCGAGTTCTCTCCAGCCAAACGGAAGTCGACCTGTTTAAAGAATACATCAACCAGGTATTCACCAACTATGAGGACGAAGAATATGCGGTACTCTGCAACCTTTTGAATTCGACATTCAGTAAATCCATGATAGTCAACGGAATTGACTTCGCCATGCAGGCAAGAGACCGGATCGATCTCTTGCAAATCAATTTGGAAGATAACCCCACTACAACGCGTGCAAAAAGAACCACTTTACATCGGTATAAAAACAGTTTGATAAAAGTCGTCGACAACGCATACGATACTCGGAGACAATATTCAAACAAATTGCAAACCTAGACCGATTTCAAAAACCGGACAGCAAATAAAGATGACACAGATGCTAAGACGGAAAAGAAATCGACTCGTCGAGTAAAGGAAGGTCAGGACGTGAACTACGACGCCTACAACGCATCCCCGCGATCGTCTAATGAATTCTCGGCTACGGAAAATGATTAGAATGCACTACCTAGCCAACGTCAATGAGGTGCGTAAGCACAAATACCTCATTTACGATACCGGTATGCAAGTTGCGATTGTGTATGAAAAGAGGAGCACACCGAATATAACGTAATCACTCAATCAACTGGTGAATTACGCCAGTGGTTCTCCAACAAAATGGCTTTGCGTATACAAGCTGTGATAACGTCACCAGACTATCCGTAGGGGGTTTATCTAAGCTACGCCACTAGAAAGAGACGAAGAACTACACAGTAAAACTTTAAATCTAAGTGAAAATCATTCACTCGGCATTGCCAACCAAAATTATCAATATATATACCTGATAATCCTTTTTGATCATTCACTTGGTTGCTACCATTCTGTCAACGTCGATGCGTTCTCTGAAACTCTGAAATTCCATTATTTGTCACTCATTACTATCTAGGGGTCTACTTCGATCTATTAAGAGTTACCCAATGCACTTTCTCACCTCCTCGGGAGCCTTAGCCAACAATGCCGTCGCCTGATCCAGAGGAAGCGTCGCCAATAATCCTCTTACTGCCGGCACCACTTCCGCCTGAAGCTCATCCAGCAACGTACCATGGGCCAACGCCAGCACCACCAGTTCCACCACTTTAGGCACTTGCGTGGTCACCAGCGGGTGTTGACTCAGGATCAACAGCACCAAGAACCGGTAGCAAAAGCGAGCTTGTTCCCGGTCGTGGATCACTGGCAAAAGCCCCACCCATTGTTGCAATGCCGTGTCCAATTGTGGCACTTTATCGTGATAAGCGTGGAAAATCTTACCAATGGCGGCGACGGCAGTCTCGGTAGCAACGACGTTTTCATCGGCACCCAGGTCCGGCACCAGCGCCATCTTGAACAACGGTTCAAGACAAGCGATGCAAAATTCGGGGGCGATGCCGTGGTCGGCAGCGGCTCCCACTGCGTACAGCGCCGCCTGGCGGACGCCGGCGTGGGCCAGAGTCACCAGCTGAGCCACCACCATCAACCACAGGCTCACGTCGACCGACAGATCACCGCCATCGATGACGTCACACACCATGACTAACCCACAAAGCTTCAAGTGAGTATTATCGTCGTTGACAAACGTCGTCACCGTGGTGCGAGCGACTTCCAAGAATTGGCGAGCAAATGGCGTGGCCCGACGGAATAACGCCAGCACTAGTTTGTTGCATTCGTCCAACAATTCATCGTCGGTGTACTCATCATCCAGATCGGCAACGTCTTCGGTGTAGTCGTCATCGTCGTCACCATTTTCCCGCGACTTGATACGTTCGTATACCGCCAATAAGTTACCGTTGATGGCAGTAGCCAACGCCCGCAAGAGTTGAGGGTCTCCCAGCACGATTGGTGCCGGGACCACGTTCACCATGTCGATGACGGCGGTGTAATAAGCCATGAGGAGCTCCGGCATCGGCTCGGTGGTCATGGTTTGAGCCAATTTGGCGATGATCAAGTGCCATAATTGAGCGACATTATGGTTAGCTGCTACTGCCAGTCGCATCATCAGAGCAAGGGCAAGTGCCGCCAGAGCTCGCACCCCATCGTGGAGGTAGAATTGAAGGGCAGGAATGGCGATCAGCTCGACGATCTCGTCGACGTAGCCGACAAAGTCTCCCTTCAATTGAGCTGCGTACAGTCGAAGAAGGTCCAATGCCGTCACCTTATCGTCCAACGTCAGCGTGTGGACGGCAATAAGCTTACCGCTCAAATTGATAACGTCCCAGTCTTCGTTTTGGGTGTATTCTTCCGCCTGGTCTTCTTCGAGCAACAGCACATCCTGAGTGGCACGAGCTTGTTCGAGCACCGGCGGTAAGATTTCGGGAAGCACTTGGATAAACTCTCTGCCGATGATGCGACATATACGACACCACCCTTGTTCCAAAAACTGCTTGATGGGGTCGTCTTCGGTGGTGATCAGTTGCTGTAATTGAGCAAATCTCACCATTACTTCTTGGGCATGGGCACTAAACTGTTCTCGGCCCACGGCAAGGGCAATAAGCGTCAGACACTCGACGCATTTCGCCTTTAACGATCGCGTCTGGTCGTCGGTATCCGGCTGAGCCAACTCATGGAGCAAAAGCGGCATCAACGTATCGTAGTACTTGCTAAAGTAGTTTTGAGCAGCATCGGCAATGATAGCAATGGTGGTAAGGACTTGTTCTTGAACGTAGCGTTTGGGCAGATTCTGTAAAAGACCCAACAAATTCAGGAGTACCTGGTCAAGGTAAGGCTCAAGCACTTCTTTGGGTGCCGCTTCGGAAAAGTTAACGAGGGCGGCGGCAGCGTGGGCTTGCACTCTCGGTACCAGCTTATTAGTCAAATGAGCAATGAGGGGGGGAAGAATGCGATGACCAAACAGAAGCTGTACCACGTTGGCAAAGTCAGTCGACATTTGCCCAAGAGCGTTACAGCCAGCGTATTGAACTCGAGGATGAGGATCCGCCACCAACGGGATCACCATATCCAAAAGCGAGCTGATTTGGTCCATGAGCACGTCGACACACCCTTCGGCCGCCAGCGAGAGGGCCATGAGGGCCGCTTGGCGTTGGCGCCATTGGTCCAGTTGAGCCATTTCCGGTAAGTAACGTACTAAGGGAGCCGCCAACGATTGTCCGCCTAATCTTAACGCCACCCGATCGAGGGCTTGTCTGGCAGCGTCGTAGATGGGGTCTTCATCGGCGTCATCGTCATTGCCATCGCTATTATTCCATTCGGCAGCATCGTCATCGTCTTCCCCCACTTCGGTAAGCATGGTTAAACAAGTAGCAACGAAAGTATCGGCGTAGCGTTCCTCCCGCTTACACATTTGCGGAGCACACTCAGCAAACGTGGTCAAAAGTTCAAGCAGGGCCATGCGACACAGTTCGTCCAAGTCTCGGTTTTTACACACAGTGGCACAGAACTCGACGATAGTGCCAAACATATCCCGGAACATCTTGGGGGCCAATTCGACGAGTTCGATCAACAGCTCAAACACTTGAGCCAAGGCGACGTCGTGGTGAGCTTCGAGGAAGCGAGGAAGCGAGTTAAGCAACCCGGGTAAAAGGGTTTGCAAAAGGGGCCATTGTGACTTCCGAAGACCGCGAAAGAACGCCACAAATGCCAGACAGGCAGCGATTCTAACCTCGTCGTCATTATCTTCAAATGCTCGTTTGAACACTTGTACCACCTTCTCTGCCGCTTCTTCCACCACTTCGGGAGCGGCAGCAATGATCCGGAGGGCACTTTCACGGAAACTAGGATCAGGAAGCTCGGTAGCATAGAGGATCAGCGGGACCAAATCCGACCACAGGCCTGCGGGAGAAGCATCAGGTTTCGACATTTCGGCAATGGCATCGGCAAGCTTATGCCGCACCAGTTTGGGTAAATCTTCCTTGACAAACCCTTGGAGCAAGATGCGACGAATCTGCGACCGAACCGGTTCGGGGACAGAGCTGATGGTACGATCAGCGACTGAACTCAGGTATTCGGGGGTTTTGATTGCCACTCGCCGGAACATGACGGCGGCAAATGCTTGGTAAGTGACGTCGGGAGCATCACACGCCCGTTCGGCTAAAAAGGTGAGGAGCATCAGCACCTGTTCTGGCAGCTGCTGCCACTGCTTCTCCAACTTCTTTTCTGAGGCACTCCGCAAGTCGTTATCCAGCAGCATCAACAGCCCAACCAACTGGTCGAGCTCCTGGCTCACTTCTCCGGGGAGTACACTCATCGTCGATGGTTAGGTGGAAAGAAGGTGATTTGATTTTCGCGCGTGGCATTAGTAGTAGGAGGAAACGAGGACAGGATGAGGGGGGAAGAGGCAGAGGGGGCTTTAGCGTTGACTAAGCAATAACCGAACCCGACAAAAAAGCAAACTACACTGGTGAAATCATGCAAAAAAAATTTATAGGAATGTTGTTGGAGGGGAGGGAGATAATTATTAGATTGGAGATTTCTGATAAGAAGGAGGGGAGGTGCGATAATGGATGGGACTAGGGAATTAGAGACAGAGTATGGCAAGTGGAGAGATACAATTTCATAGTGGTTATGGGGACAATGATGAAAAAACTACCAATCAAACACAGTCAATTGGCTAGGTTTGATGAGAATGTGGGGTGCATCGTCTACTCAATCGTCTGATCCAACAATGCAGACATCAGCCTCCCGAGGAGTTAATGAGGCACCCAACGTTTCTCTAAACTTCTTCACCACACAAGATTTTTTACTAAGGTTGCTAGTGAGCAAGGGTGGCAGTGCCATTGACCAACCTTTATTTATCTTGACAAGCCAAAGTCTTAAATGTCGTATATCGCACCCTCCGAGTAGGAGTTACCCAAACTCAACCATCACTGCACCGCTAATTCCTTCTCTGGTGTAGTAAAACGTTTGATATTACGTTAAAATTCTCACACTACACTCACTGAAACCATTACAGTACCCAATTAACTCTTTTTTTCGAAATCTCGGGTTAGTCGTATTTGGTGTGGTTATGCTCACAAGGTCACTTCGAGACCGCGCTTGACTCCATGGAACCTAAGGCAACGCTGACGGCGTTTGGCCTCTCCACCGATGTTAAGGCTACCGTCCAACTTAAGATCGAACACATGGATGCCATTGATGACCCCCAACTCGCGTCTCTCGCCGACCGGTACCGCCACCCCGAGATCTACAAAACCTACTCCAAAGTGGCTCCGTACCTGGAACTATTCATCGAAGTCACGGCTTATGATAATGATCACACCCAGAATATGCTTCTGGTTCCCGTCCACACCAAATATAGTCCGTTTAACGGGTCTCTGAGGAGCTGGAACACCACCGTCGCTCTTCCCTTGGATTACCGCCAATTGCTGCAAGATGCTTACTTGGAACTCAGAATCTATGAGGTCACCAATACCAAACCTAAGCTCTTTGCTGTGGGAACACTATCATTGTTCAATCGTGAGAGTTATACCCTTCGAAGCGGACGTCAAAAAGTTGCCATCTACCGCGCTTCTAATCCTCGAAACCACCCCGTATGCTACCAAAAGAAGCTTCCGGGGATCACTGTGGAAGAGGAGAACTTAACTCGATACGAAAATGGTCAACTTCCTCGAGTACCGTGGCTCGATAAACTTGTGATATCAAAAGTAGCGTCGCCTACTACTGAAGGGGTCGGAGACTACTCATTATACGTTGAATTACCTTCATTTGACTTGCCTATTGTCTATTCTGAATGGTGCAAGCCGGAAAATGCCACCACCGTCGCCGTGGCTCGCGAACCTCCGCAATCGGTGGCTCCATCGACGGTGCTTAATCTGGTGACGATAACTCCCGATACTCACCACCAAGTGATGGATTATACCACCCCTGGAGATGAAGATGACCCCATCGAAGCAAAGTATCACCGCTTGGAGCGTAACATCAACAATGCCCTTCTCGATAAGGAAATTAAGCCCAGTCCTCAAGTTCGTGACGAGCTTTTACGTATTCTCGTCAAAGCTGCCAGTACCGACCTTACTGAATATGAAAAGAACCTCATCTGGAAATTCCGCTACTACTTTTCTAAGAATAGTGACACGGGAACGGCGCTGGCTTCGTTTCTTCCCAAGTTTCTCAAGTCACTCGATTGGGAAAACGACTCCGAAGTCGACCATGCGTTTGCGGAGATCATTCCTCGTTACTGGACGGTGGAAAAGATTCACATCGGTGATGCTCTTGAGTTCCTTGGCTCATACTTCAATCCCTATAGTCTATACCCGACGGGAAGTGCTGCCACAGGTGTGGATCCAGTATCGAAAAATGAAGAAGAAAAGTTCCAAAATGTGGTGGCTAAAGTGAGATTCATTCGTAGCTTCGCCGTTGATCGGTTGAAGCAAGCTAATAATGAAGAACTTCTATTATACTTACTTCAACTTATTCAGGCGCTCAAGTACGAAGCAAAATTGTACCACGGTGATGAACAAGCAATTTTGAATCTGCCGCTTACCCAATTTTTGATCGAGCGGTCGGTTGAGGTGCCTAAATTAGGTAATTACTTTTATTGGTATCTCAAGGTGGAAAATGAAGATATGGTCAATCATGCTAAAGTTAGCAAAAACCCACCCCCGATGATTTATCTGGTGATTCTTAATAAGTTTATTGCTGAGCTTAAAAATTATTGTGGCAGCGGTCATAAAAAACTTCCTTATTACGCTCACCTTAAACGCCAAATCTGGTTTGTTAAAAAGCTTAGCGGGTTGGTGGAATTGATGAGAACTACGTTCAAAAAGAATGAAGCTACGCTGCGCAAAGTGGAATACCTTAGAGAGTACCTCAGTAACGGTCTGAATGAGTTTCTTAAGTTTCCTGAAGCGTTCCCATTACCGTTGGACCCTCTGGTCATGGTGTGTGGTTGTTACCCACAAGAGCTGTCGGTGTTCAAATCATCATTAGCCCCATTGAAAATCACCCTTAAAACGGTCGAGATTACCGGAGCGACAAAGAAGTATGGAAAATATCCCATGATGTTCAAAATTGGCGATGATTTGCGCCAAGATCAATTGGTGATCCAAATGATTGATCTCATGGATCAATTATTAAAAAATGAGAACTTGGATCTCAAATTGACTCCTTACAAAATTTTGGCAACGCTGCCAGTGGCAGGGATGATGCAATTCGTTCCTAACGAAACGTTGGACGCGATTTTGGCCCAGCTGTACCCTCAAGACGATTATCCCGTCCAAATTACCCCTACTGAAATTCTCCAACCCAACGGAATTTTATCATACTTGCGGCTCCATTCTCGAGAGGACCAACCCGTGTACGAGCCAGCAGCCAAAAGTATCTGGTATCTGCCTACAGCCCTGACTCACTCCCCTCCCGCAGCCCTTGTCACTGGTAGCACATCCACAGTGGATTCCACTACGCCACGAATCTCTAATGATCTCGGAGTGCTGCCGGTACTTATGGAGAATTACATCAAACTGTGCGCTGGCTACTGTGTCATCACCTATATTTTAGGAGTGGGTGACCGCCATCTTGATAACCTTTTGCTTTCGCCCAACGGGAAGTTTTGGCACGCTGACTTTGGCTACATTTTGGGGCGGGACCCCAAACCGTTCCCTCCACTCATGAAATTACCCATCCAAGTGATCGACGGCATGGGCGGGTTGCATCACGAAAACTTCGGCTTATTCAAAGGTTATTGCTTTACCACGTACTCGACTCTCCGCAAGAACCTGAGTTTGATTCTTAACTTGTTCGAGTTGATGTTAGATGCAAACATTCCCGACATCAAAGTGAATCGACCTCAAGCGATTGAAAAAGTCGAGGAGAAATTCAGAATAGACTTGACCGAGGAGGAAGCTATCGTTCACTTCCAAAATTTGATTACTGATAGTGTGCAAGCGTTTTTGCCGGTGGTTATCGATAAGCTCCATTCGCTTGCTCAGTACTGGCGAGCTTGAGGTTGCACAGAGTAATACATTTAATTATACATAACTAACGGATTTAATCATCCCAAATTTCTTCATCATCTTCTTCTTCCTCCAGATTGGCTACCGACATGTCGGAATCACTGCCACTGCCTTCACTGCTGTAGCCTTCCAGTTCTTCTTCAGCCGAGTCGACCTCTTCATCAGAAGGATCGGGATCGGAAACTTCGAACTCCAGTTCTTCCAGTTCTTGCATTTCTTCATCCGATTCGCCTTCACCGGAAAGGAACGACCAACCGCCATCCAAGAAGAACTGGTAAGGGTCTTGTTGAACCGTCTTCATAATCGTACCCCAGTTCAAGTTCATGGGACCTTCACTCATCGGGATATCGACATTGGTTAACCACGCCTTCACGTCTTCCAACACCTCCATCGGTATGGTGTTGATGTGGACCACGGGCTTACTGAAGTCCTTGAATACAAACACAAGGTCAAAATTCCGCAAACCAAATTGGACACGTTCAAGATGGGCGATTTCGATTTCATCAAGAGTTACCACAAGGTACGGCGGGTCAATCAATTGAATTAAGCAATCACGGGTAGGCATACACAACACTGCCGAACGGAATGGCACCCCCTGGAATCCAAGCTCACGGAAGGGAATGTCAAGATCGATCATACCGTTCAGGGCCTCGGCGATTTGTTCGGCAAACGCCTTGAACTCCTTGTCCAACATCGCCTTACGACGCCGTTCTTCTTGTTCTTGTTGTAATTCATCTTCATCACCATACCGGTAGCGCCGCTTACGCCCCCCCGTTTCATCGAAAGCCATATCCGAAGCTTCCCGGTAGAATTGTACATCAAACGTCTTCTTCTTGCCCACCATGATGGGGTTCTTCAAGTGACAATGGATGATGACAATCAATTCATCCTTGCACGGCTGGAAGAAAAGATGCTTAATGTTTGAGAAAAGCACATCGACCTTTTGGTCAGCCCGGAACAGCAGCTGGTAACGAATACCATTTTGATGAATTTGCAACACCCCGCCGAGCTTTTTGGAATCGGGAGGAGGACGAATGAACACGTTATCCAACTTCTTCACCCGACCCTTAATCTCAATAAGGTTGGCTTGAGTGACGACATCCGCCATTTGCTTGCGTTCCAGCTCGCGCTTGGTGGCATCCTTCTTCAAGTCTTGAATAGCTTTGAGCACATCGACCATCCGTTGTCTATCTTTCGAGCGGAAGGTAAATGAGCGGATGAACGACGACTCGCCATTGTCTTCATATGGAAGTTCGGTACGTTTCAGAATGTTACCACCAGCACCAGGGGAGTTGAAGTTGAGACGCAAGTACGTGTACTCACCTTCTTCGTTTTGTGACCCATTCTTGAACAGGTTGATGTGGAACGGCACAGGCCGGCCACAAATCGGCAACAAAATGGTGTGGTTTTTGTAGTCGACGTGAACCTTAAGGTCACGCACTTGCGATGGGATTTGCAGTTCACGAACGTACGATTCGTACTTTTTGAAGATGGGCCGGTACTCGGTCAGATCAGTGGCATCAGCTTTGGAAAACCGAGCCAAACCTTCTTGTTGACGTTTTTCATGCAATTTGGTTTGGATTTCTTGACGCAACTTTTCCGCGTTGTTATCCAGAGCCCCGTTGCTTTCGTTACGCAACTTCTTCACCCGCAGCTCCAATTGAGTTTCGGATTTGGGCTTTTCTTGCTTAATCTTAGCCTTAATTTCTTCAGCATCATCATTGAAGTAGAAAGTGACTTCCTTCAACGTCTTAGCATAAGTAGTTAAGCGAATGGGTTCATTTTCACTCACTTTGAAAGTATCAGTCAACACCAAAGCGTAGTGCTTACCCTTCAGGTTTTTGAGTCCCGAAAACCCAAGGGTCACGGAAAAGATTTGCCCCGCTTGCAATTGGCGGTCGTTCTTGCTGTTCAATACAAACAGCGAGTCTCTGAACTCGATACCCATGAGCCAACCGCAGTTCTTGGTGAAATGGGACGACAACTCCGGCTTGTGTTCACCAATATACTTGACGGCACGATCGTAGATCAGCGACGCCGATACTTCCGACTTCATCAACAGGGTGACATGGTCTTGCAACTTGACCAAAAACTCGTAGTTTTCTTCCATGTCCTTAGTGGGGTCGATCATGAACGTTCTGGCGACATTCAGACAGTACAGCTTGTAGCGCAACCCAATCGATGCCACCACCACATCACCCTTAAGCTGGGTGTCCTCCGACACCGCCAGCGGCTTGAGGTCGTACTGCCCACCCAGCTGGATGATAGGCAGGTAGCACCAGTCGACCAATTCGTAGTCAAAGTCGCGTTGGGGCACCAATAATTGCTTACCCAACTTCAGCTTCGTGAACCACTTGGGATTATCCAATTTTTCCTCGATTTTGTCGGTGAACTGAGCGTTGGTGATCTTCTTCTCCTCGTCGATGATTTGCATCATGTCTTCGGTGACGATTTCCATCATCACCGTCGAGCACTTGGCAGCAGTCTGAGTGGCGGTGAATTCTTCGGCGTCCTTGATTTCCATCAGCTTCGATAATAAGGGAGCGACGTCGACCTTGTCGGTGAGGTCAGCTGCCACCAGGTCCCATTCCTCGATGAACTTACCCTTGTAGGAATCCTTAAGCACCACTCCGTACTTACCACCATCGGTGTCTTTAATGAGTTGCACAAGTTTTTCGAACACTTCCTTCGCCTTTTCCTTATCCTTAGTGCGTTCCCAGATCTCCACTTCCGACGAGTTTGCCGTGGGACGAGCGGTAAGTCCCTTAAGGTACTTGGCCTTCAGTTCAGACGTAATGAAAATACACTTGTTTTGGGTGATGTAGACGATGGTCTGGTTGAATTCGTAACCCAATAACCACGTCTGCAACACCGTCAGTTTCTTGTAGGTGTTGTCCTCGTCACGGGCTCCCACCACCGCCAACAATTGCTGGAGCTTATCCACCACCATATTGGCCTGGATGATCAGCAACCGCTTGTGGAACGTAGCGGCGTCGATGTGAACGTCACTCATGGTGTGTTGCTGGAGGATGAAAAACGCGACGTGCGAAGGAAGGTGTAGAGGTTGGAGAGGTCAAAAAAGGCTGCCAGGGACAAAGGTGAGGAAACAGAGAATTTGACATTGAAAAATGATGTTGAATTGGATTTAAAATGTAGACATTTTGAATGATACAATTTTTGTCTTCATAAACTTCTATTTCATCAGATTTTCTTGGGATATATCTTGACTTCAAATAACGGTTTAATGAGTTCAGTTTAATTCCTAAAACAATGTATCATACATTATTAGTTTGTAGTTAGTTATTATCCCTAAATTTATAGTAATAATTTGTTCTTTGTTCATCATCATCATTTATGGTGATGGCTATAAGGGTAGTTTTTCACGACGCGTCTGGTTCATTTCACGCGTACCATGTACCGTTCCAAAAGAAAGACGGCTTCCCGGCGGAATTTTGCTGCCAATGAAGTTGAATACTCTCAGTTATACCCTACTCGGCTTTCATTCTATGATTTGCCTCCGTTAGAAGAGATTACATTGGAACAATTCGAGCAGTGGGCGGGTGACCGTCTCCGAGTGCTTATGGACATTAACTCGCTTGACCTCCGGAAAAAGACCCCGAAAGAAATGGAATCGCTGATGAAACCGACGCTTAATAAATACTTGCCGCTTACCAATAATCCCGACACTGAATACGCCGAGAGACAAAAGGATCATTACTCTCATTTCATCTTGCTGCTTGTATTTTGCCGAAGCGAAGAGCTCCGTCAACGGTTTATCAAGAATGAAGTGGCGTTGTTCAAATTACGCTACAAAGCATTACTGCCCAAAGAACAACAACAATTTGTCAATAATTACTCGGAAAAGTTGCCGTGGCACTACATTTCTGAAGAAGAAAAACAAGCCAACTTGGATAACTTTTACCGGGCTAGTGGCACGGCCATCCGCACTCATTTATTGCTGGAAACCAGTGCTGAATCGGTGAGTGAAGACCAAGTAAGACAACATATTGCTCAACTGGAACAATTCATCAAGGTACCGTTTGAAAAAGTCCCGAAATTGGTGGGGCTGCGACTGGTGTACATGAGCAAAGGCGATGCCTACTTGCCGCTGTCGATGCAAGTGGACATTCTCGCTAGTGAATACGCCAGCTTTCTTGAGCAAAAACTCATTGCCACGGTACGGCAAATCCCCCAACTCGAGGAAGATGATCGGTTAACGCCGATGATCATGCACCTTGCGGATAACTTTAGCAACTCCGAAGGCTATCAACCCGAAATCGATGGTAATGCCGACATCACCGCTGCCAAAATCACTTCCGATCAACTCCGGCGACACTACCCGTTATGTGCTAAGCGCATGATCGATGGATTAGTGGCAACTTCTCATCTCAAGTACGATGCCCGGGAACAATTGAGTCTTTTCCTCAAAGGGATTGGTCTTGGTATCGATGAAGCTCTCGTCTTTTGGCGAAGTCAATTTACCAAGGACGGTAAAATGAACAATGACACCTTCCAGAAAGAGTATGACTATAACATCAAGCATAAGTACGGGCTCAATGGGAGTCGCATCAACTATAAGCCATGGAATTGCAACACGATTTTCAATAAGCCTCGACCGCTGCGAGGGCAATTCCACGGGTGTCCCTACCGTGACCTCGCTCGACCCGAACTTGAAAGCGAGCTTAGGGAGCTTAAGCTTGACGATCAAGAGGTGAAATCAGTGGCAGATATGGTTGACGGTAACGGTCGTACCGGTGAAGACTGGACGGCGGCGTGTACTCGAGTATTCGAATTAACTCATCCCGGTACTCAGGAAGAACACATTGACCATCCTAACCTTTACTTTGATCGATCACGTCAATATTGGGAAAAAAGAGAAGCCGCCGCTAACTAACCTAAGAATCTATGTTAAAAAAATAAAAACATCAGAAAGTAAACCGTTTAGTTTAGTAACGAGGTGGATCATCCGGTCTAAGTGGTTGTGGCGGATGTGGGCTTATCTGCAGTACCAAATTCTTATCTGCAGTACATAACCGCCAATATTCGCACCCGATAAGGCAGCGATGACAGACCACTCACTACTTAAAACCTACTCGTCAACACTCAACCACCATGGTGCTCTCGCTCGTTGAGCTTGCTACCCTTAAGTGTATCCAGCACCCGGGGTTGGTGGAGGACGTGGGAGCGACACCGTTCCACTTACTCGTGCCGATGCTTGAACGGATGCTGGCGAAGCAACTACGACTGGTAGAAGTCAAATCGCCCCATATTATCAATGATCTGGAACGAATATGGCGGGTGCTCATCCGCAAGGACTTTCCTGATCGTCCCGAAGTGCTGCCGACTCAGTTATCGCTGCGACAGCTCTACGCTCAGTATGTTGATGACCGAGAACAACTACGCAAACAAAGTGCCGATCGATTACGAAGAATGAATGAGAAGTTACAGAACCTGAAGAGCAAAATCACTACGGTACCAGCAGCCATGGTCAAAGAGCCTCGTCGTCGACCGATGGTGTGGGGTAAACCCCAACTGTATGGAGGATGGGAAGCGCCTCGTCGACCAAAAACGATCTTGGCTCGTGCCAAACGAGACTTGGCTGATCGTGAACTCATGTTCAAAGTGACTCCAATTAGATCAGCTAAAACTGCGCTCCTGAAGTACCCTCAAGTGGTAGCACCTCCGCGACCTCGAGTTACTCCATCACCACCCATCGTCATACCCTCATCTCGACCCCAACCACCATTACTGAGGTCTCAAGTTACTGAAAAAGCCGTTACAAATCATACTCGGTCCGCTGCTTCTCAACTGCCGCCTCCTCAGCGACCCCAACGTCACCCTCTGCCAGCAGAATCCACCCATACTTCACCATCACCGGAACCAGGAACGGCAACGACAACACCTGCAGTCAGAGTACGAAAACGACCAGCATCGGCATCGATATTCATGCCGACTCGCCGTACTCCCATGCCCTTAACGGTGGCTCCATCGCGACCAACGAAGCGACCCAAACCACCAGCAAGTCCGCCTCAACCACGACGCCGACCGATAAAAGCTACCCGCAGCTCGATCTTTAGCTGATGATGATTACGATGCTCATGAGTGACGACCATATATACCGTTTATAATTATTAACACGACTTTAACATGATAAAGTACCAACGAGGAAATAGAAATGGGTTTATTATTGACAATATTCACACTAACATCCGAAATACCGATTGACGCTTTTCTAAGTATTGACGATCTTAGTTATTGTCCAAGATAAATGCTCCACAGTGTGTCTCCGATCTTTATCGGGTCATCGGATCTATCACTGATAACCACAGCGATTACACCAAGAGAAAGTAGGTAATATCGTTTATATGGTGAATGCTACGATTCAAAAGATGACCAAGCCCTATAGTAAATCACTAATCGTTATAGTTGAATTCTTGGTCCTTATTGACGTTTAACCACGGTTAATCCCTAATTCGTAAATTACTAAATTTCTTTATCAACCACATGCCACCCTGCGATCGCTTGTTCCTCGGATTAACGGCTTCCCCGCGTGCACCACCATCGAGCATCCATGGATTTAATGAGGTGTAATGAAGGCGGAGTCGGAACATAATTCCGTAGACACGTCTGATGACAGCGACAAACGATAATTCCGATTTCTTGGGTCCAATTTCGACTTGATCCGCGGAAGTTAAACGAGGGGCTGAGTAGGGAGAGGGGGTGAACGGTTATAGATATAAATGCACCTCGATATCCGGAGATGAATTTTGCAGCCACTTACCCCCCTCAGAAACAATGGAATCGGAACAAGCAACGGCGGTAAGCTCTGCTAGTCTGAGTCATGTCCAGCTTCCTGAACTCAAGTCATCGAACTTGTACTTACATCAGCTCGAAAAGTCCCCCAAGTACCAACACTATCTCCGGCTATACCATCTGGACACCAATGCTGAGGCTCAACACATCCAGGAAAAGCTATATCCTAACTTAACTGGTCACACGTTAATGGGACCCGACAAGATTAACTTGAGATCACCGGCAATGTTCATTATCACCGATAAATGGCTTCACCATCAAGGTGATATCGCTGAAGGAGAGTGTGGTGATGACGAAAACTATTCGGTATCGTTCTTCCATCTTGGTAACCGACTTACGGGTCATCCGGGAGTGGTCCACGGAGGTTTATTGGCGACGTTATTGGATGAACTCACATGTCGTCTCGCGTTCCAAACGCTTCCGCTGAAGAAAGGGGTCACTGCCAATCTTAACATCAATTATCGCAAACCTACGCTTATGGACACGTATATCATGATTAAGTCGGTGATTCAGCGGAAACAAGGACGTAAATGTTGGGTGAAAGGGCTAGTTTATGCTGTGGGAGACCTCGATAGTGATGACGACATCGAGACGCCAGAAAACTTATTGGTGGAGTGCGTGGTGTTGGTAGTGGAACCCAAATGGGTCGACAAACTTGGTGACCACTGATTTGAGGTGGATTTATTTATTTTATATGGTTATTGGCTTATGGATAATGAATATAGACGTTATGACAATCAGTGTGGGGCTGACTCGCACCGTTGACGCCACAGCTGACTCGCGCCCTTGCAAAGCTTGACTCGCCCCCGGACATTTCCACCTGTAGCCGAGTGAGCGTCGCCTGAGCCCGGCGTTCTCCCCTCCCTCACCCCCTCCGATCTTATAAAAACCACTCATCGTCACCCCAGCGTAAAATGTTGAGAAACCAATTGCGTGCCCTCGCCAGAATGTCCCAAAGATCGTCGTCGACCATTACTCCCGTAAGTATTACTGTTGTGTTTATCGGAGTCTGCTTCCGTGAACTTCTCCGTTGGCCCCGGTACCGGCATTGTCCGTTCAATCGTCCTTAACTAACCCTTCTAGGTGAAAACCGCTGCTGCTCCTCCTCCCGCCGCTTCGTACTCCCAAGCAGTCAAGGTGAATGGCTTCATCTACGTGTCGGGCCAAATCCCCTACACTCTGGAAAACAAGCCGTTGACTGACCCTTCGGTGGAAGCCGCTGCCGAACAAGTGATCCAAAACGTCAAGAACATCTTGGAAGCTTCGGGGTCGTCGTTGGACAGCATCGTCAAGAACACCATCTTCTTGACCGACATGGACACTCAATTCCCGTTGTTCAACAAGGTGTACGGGAAGTACTTCAACGCCAACACTCACTTGCCGGCCCGGTCGTGTGTGGCGGTGAAGCAATTGCCGTTGGGTGTGTTGTTGGAAATGGAATCGATTGCCATCGAAAAGCAAGACCCTAAGTTGTAAGTAAAAAACCGACCTAAAATATACGCCATAGACTACTACTGAGTTTTGGGCTTCGAGGTGCCCCCACTAGTGGCTCGCCACACTTGATGGATAAGTCCGTACGCCCATCCAAGGGGAGTTAACATGAATAACGTCCACCAGATCGACGGGGTTACTTGATTGACGGTGGTAGCCACCTCCGCCTTTAAATCGTCAATGCTCCCATTATTATCGATGACGATATCGGCACGAGCATCGCGTTCGGTCATTGACATTTGACTAGCAATCCGCTTATCGACTTCGGTCTCCGAAAGCTCGGGGTTACGCTTATGGAGTCTCTCCTTTTGCACTTCGGGAGTTGTCAGTACACTGATGGTCACACCACAAATCTTGTTGAGACCAGCTTCAAACAAGAGAGGTACATCTAACACCACCATTGGCTTTACTCGCACGTAGTTATCGATGATTTGCCAGAAGATCTCCTGGCGAACCGCAGGGTGAGTGATGCCATTGAGGACATCAAGCCGCAGTTTATTACCAAATACGGCTCGTCCAAGTGCTGGGCGGTTCAATTGTCCGTTTTCGAGGACAAGATCGTCGACATCGGCGAATTCGGTGACGATCTTGTTGTAAGCCGGTTTGCCTGGTTCCACCACTTGACGAGCAATGAGATCAGCATCGATGATGGGGATATGATGAGTCTGTGAAAGTTCAGTGGATACGGTTGATTTCCCCAGAGCAATGCCTCCGGTAAGACCAATAATCAACATCTCTCCCTCTTCTAGGTGATGGTGAGGGTTGTAGCTGTAGTGATAATGCCATGGTCACGTGACCATAACTCGCGCTACCATCGGAACAAAAAAGAAAGTCCCCGTTAGTCTCTGCTCATCGATTCTTCGTTTCTTTTTTGGTTTAAATTATTATTTTGGCAACACCGTAGTCATCTATTCACAAAAGAAACCAAATTGGTGGGGAATGAGGCGATGCCATCACGTTTCATGATGGACAAACGAATTCGATGGAGTTCGTCAATGTCGGACCATAATTGTAGCATTGCTTGACTTCAATTGCTTGCGGTGGATTCATCCCCTAAGCTGTAACCGTCATCTACACCATTTTTGTTTGTGGATTCCCCGCAGACCATTTGACGTTGATTCGCCGGAAATTGGCCCGGCACCGGAGGAACTGCCCCGTAAAGAGTCGATGACAATAGGCAAAAGCGTAATGATTTTCTTTGGCCCCCGGGCTGCATAACCACACAAAAAGTCAACGCGCGTTGCATTTTCGGAGAAACTAAGGGACCATTTTCGGCGAGACCTCTATCCCGAGCAAAAACATATATAAACCCGGGGTTGGTAACGGTTATGTAGTTTAAGCCCACCCCATTACCATGACCACCGATCCTCCCGAACAACTCACCTCGTCTAACCCTCCTGCCGAAGCTCCCAAGCTGTCGCTGGGACTGTTGGTTAACCCTACCATCGGGTCCTTACCTCAACCGTACCCTCCGATGACGGCTCCTATTTTGGACTTGTTTCTGCTCCAAAACAAGGCTGCCATCATCACCGGAGCCGTGTCGGGGATTGGGTTTGTCGTGGCGGAATCTTACCTTCAAGCCGGGTTATCCAAATTGGCTATCATCGATTACGCTCCCAATGATGCTGCGGTTAACAAACTCCGTAAGGTGAACCCCAATGCCGAAGTGGTGTTTTACAACTGTGACGTTCGTAAAGCGTCGGAAGTGAAGCACGTTATCCACCAAGCCAAGGCTCAATTCGGCACCATCGATATCTTTGTTGCCAATGCTGGGATCGCGTGGACTCTGGGTGCCATTGTCGATCAAGACGACGATGACGATGCCGAATGGCTTAATGTGTTCAACATCGATGTCAATGGTGTCTACTACTGTGCCAAACACATCGGAAAGGTGTTCCAAGAACAAGGGTTTGGCTCGCTTATCATGACGGCACTGATGAGTGCTCACGTCGTCAATGTCCCCAACTTCCAAGCTCCTTATAACGCTGCTAAGCTGGCAGTTCTCCACTTGGGACGCTCGCTTGCTGTGGAATGGGCTAACTTTGCTCGTGTCAACACCGTGTCTCCCGGTTACATCGGTACCGAGTTACTGGACTTTGTCCCTGAAGATATCAAGAGCACTTGGTACCGGTTGACTCCTAAGGGTCGTCAAGGTCACCCTCGTGAATTGTGTGGGGCTTACTTGTACTTGGCGTCCGATGCTGCTTCGTTCACTACCGGTACCGACATTAAGGTCGATGGTGGCTACTGTCTGGTGTAAACCACGATAAATGGCTGCAAAAAAGATTACCGTTGATTGATTTTTCGGATGGTAGCGCCGTGCTGACGCCTAAGTGCATAGGGGTGCGGTGCAGGTTATATGCATAAACAGAATAAAAGTCTAATAGAAACCAATGAGATATCCTTCGTAAATTTCCGTACAAAAACCGTCTCTGTCTCGATGGCCCTGAACTCTCCCTCGTTGAAAGAAAAGAACCTGCCCGAGACCACCGTCGACGTCACCGACAAGGATGAAGTGTATGCGCTTGCTGCCGAGGTCAGTAGTCCAGTGGAGGAAACGGAATATCCCACCACTCGGGTCGATCTCCACATCCTCCCCTGGCTCTGTGGGATCTATCTCCTCCAGTTTTTGGATAAACTGCTCTTGAACTATGCTGCTGCCATGGGAATCAAGGATAACCTCCATGGCAATCAATTTGCCAACTTGCTGACGATGTTTTACGGAGCGTATATTGCTGGGGAACCGGTGATGGCGTTTGCCATGCAACGGTACTCGCTTCTGAAGAGTCTTGGGACGTTTGTATGCTGTTGGGGAGTGGTGGTAGCGTGCCACAGTGCCTGTAAGACTTATGCTCAGCTCATGGTGGTGAGAACGTTACTTGGGATCTTTGAGCTGAGTCTGGCGGTAGGACTCATCTATATCAGTGGCATGTGGTACAGTAAGGCGAGTCAAGCGGCTCGGATGGGACTCTGGCTGTCGATGGCGGGAGTAGCTACCATTATTGGTGCCCTTCTCCTGTTTGGCTTCCAACACATCCACCTGCCGAAATTTGCTCTGTGGCAGATCCTTTTTTTGGTGATGGGAGTGATAACGTGTGTGTTTGGTCTCGGAGTATTTTGGTTCCTTCCTGATAATGTAGCCACGGCATCGTGGTTATCAATCGAAGAAAAGCATGCGGTGGTAGCGGCGATTAAAGCTAATCAAACCGGTACCAAGTGCACTCAAATCAAACGGCGTCAATTGTCGGAGCTTTTGTGGCGGGACCCGTTGACTTGGCCCTACTTTTTCACCATTTTAATCTCGCAAATCGTCACTGGTGCCATCGGTACGTTTTCGGTGACGGTAACGATGCTGTTTGGCTTTACCAACAAGACCAGTGCTCTTCTTCAACTCCCCGTGGGGGCTCTCATCATAATTGTCATCATGACTCTGACGTTGCTCGTACAATTTGCCGGATACATGGTGATCATTCTTACCATGCTCGTCCCTAGTGTGGTGGGGGCAATCGTCCTCCTCTGTCCCGTATCGAAATACGGACAATTGTTTGGGTTATACTTGTTATACCTGGGGCTGTCATCGATTACGTTGTTTTACGCGTGGACGCTGGCCAATACTGGTGGCTCAACAAAGAAATTTGGTCGTAACGTATTGACGATGGTAGCGTTTCTGGTGGCGTGTATCATTGGTCCCCAGTTGTTTACTGGTAAAACCTACCTTCCGGCAAAAATCGTTCTTTTGGTGACGCAACTGGTAGCAATCCCCTTGGTGATGGGTATAGGCTACATGTGCCATTACCTCAACCGAAACAAACATCACCAAGCCACGGGAGAGTACCTGTTGCTCGACATCACCGATCGGGAAAACCCCGAGTTTGTATATAAGTATTAGACCGATGGCTGGCGTTGGCCTCGGATCACCATGGGAATCATTCCCCCGGTGGAAATGCAAAATTTAGGATGGTCCAACACCGTAATAAACCCGCGAATGGTACCTCCATGAGAAGTGGTACTGATGACGGTATCTTCATCGTCAAAGAGCTTTTGTAAAAACCGATTGCACCGTAAACTCTGTTCAGCAAACAGCTCCCGGATATCGTCACCAAACAAAAGATCATCGTCATGGTGAAGTCTCGACGTACAGTAATGAGGAAACCGTTCCTCGATGATATGACGGTGCAGTCGTTTATCGCACAAGTTGATGCCAATAGTCTCACGAAGTAATTCACAGACTACTGGCTTATGAGGGATCTCAATGCCCTTCCACGTGATATCGAGCGTCTGACAACTTCTCTGAAGAGGACTAACGTAGAACTTGGTGGGTACGGGGGCTCCTGCTTCCAATTGTCGCCGCCACGCCTGGTTATTTTCCGCTGCTTGGAGTTGACCCAATTGCGATAACGGGGGATCGGGAGCGTACACAAGCCCCGTCTCAGGGTCCTCTCCCATATACCGGTACTTATCAAGCCACGCTTGAAGTCCATAGGTATCCACAATGATATTATGAGGTCCTTGACCGTGACGAGCGAAGAACACAAGTTTATACCGAACGCTATCTTCCTGACGATTCAATTGATTGATTTCATCGATGATTTGTTGCCACGGTTTAAGCCGACCAAAGTCTTGAGTATAATCAAAGCAAGCATCGTCAACCGTAGTGTCGGTAGCTTGTTTAAAGAATCCGGGGACACTGGTAAACGTCCACGGGAAATCTTCCGGAGCTTCCGCCTTCATTTTGGCTAAGAGGTCTCGGTAAACATCGTCAAGATGGATTTCTCGGTGGGCCACGTCCCAGTCGTTTTCTGATGCCTTCAAGTATGTCATGGTAGTAGTGGTAGTGATTGTTTTTCCCCGCACACCAAAATGGTTATCATTCTAGCTCGGTTCGGAAAAACCGTCCCACCTTGACGTGGTGACACCTAACAAAAGTAACGAATGGTTTACAAGTGAGAACATCAATGACATTTCTGGAATTATACATTCTAGGTTGAACGTTATAGGTGTGGTGATTCATTTTTGATTGATTTCATCGATTGTCATGTCAATAGTTATTGTTAATGGTTATGGACATATCCATTTGATTTATTTATAGGGTGACGTGATCGCTACCAAAGTAGCCGCTATCGATGAATGCTGGTTTCTTGCCGATATTATCGAGCAGACCGTAGCCGGGATCCTTCACTGGGTCCGTCTCGTAGTTCACCAACACATGCTCTTTAAGTAATTCCTTAGCCGTCCCCCACGAAAACCGTAAGAGACCCAGAGGCCAGCCAAATACCGGGTCAATGTCTTGACGAATAAACGTTTTCGTATGAGGATCACCAGGGTATCCCAGTCCAATCACTCCTAGACCGAGAGCATTGACGTAGTAAGTCAAGTTGAAATCACGAGTCACTTTAGCCACAATCGATGCCGCCAGGACAATGGGATAAATTGCATCGGCTTTCTTCGCTACCGTGATCTCGATATCGGGGAAAAGCTGTTGAAGTTTAGCTTGGTACGATTGCGGAGGACCGACGGTATCGACGTAGATCTCACTCACTTTGACTCCTCGAGCAAGTACACCTCGAATCAAGTCGATGGTAGTATCATGAGCTTGTTGATTAAGGTTATAATTGGTTTTGGAAAGCATTCCCAGTGAAATGTCCTTAGCAGTCAAAGTAGTGGTGGCATAACCAATGTTTAACGAGTCCACTCCTTCGAATAACTGTCTTCTCATTGGTTCACTAAGGGTCTTGGAATCAGCAAATCCTGATTCTTTGATTCCTTCTTGGGCCAGCTTTAACAGGTAAGCCACTCCGTAGACCATGGGCCCAAGTACTGGTCCTCGTCCGGCTTCGTCGACACCAAGCACAATTCGTTCCGAAGCATCTTGTAGTGTTTGTGGTACGGGTGAATAGAATGTCAGCGATTTGAATTCGAGGGGGTTTTCAATCGCCGTCACCGTAGGAGGGTACCATTGACTATCGCTCATCTGACGCGTCGCGTATCAATGACAGCGTTGATTAACTATTATCAAGGATAAAATTATAATCATGATAATGATTTCTAAATATTCGAATAAGAACTAAAAGCCAGAAACTAGAGTTGATACTGTTAACATCATATGGTTACTATCAAATAGATTCACACAGTTTAAAGTTTAATATTACTGATATTCGATGAGGTTCATTCTAATCACTACCTAACTTCAAACCTTTCCAAGTATGAACCTTCCCAAGTATAACTATAACGCCCATAAATATCATTTATTGACTCGGTTATACTTCAGCCAGTGGCACCACTAACAACTATCACGAGAGTATTGCTCGGGTCGCACCCAATACTAAAACCGTTCCACATTTACAACAACAACCGCGACATTGCCAGCCACCATGACCGTGAAACGGATCTATATATGCCGACACGGCTACCGGATGAATTGGTTACCCGAGCCTCATCCTCCTAACCCTACTGGCATCGATCTGGACCCTCCGTTGGCTCCCCATGGTGTCGACCAAGCAGAAGAGCTCGCTCGCCATCTCGAACAGCTTCCTGCCGACCAACGTCCCCAATTCATCCTTTCGTCTCCGTTTTATCGGTGTGTGGAAACAGCTCAACCGATTACCAAGGCATTGGGCTCCCGAGTCGCCTTGGAACGAGGTGTAGGTGAATACTACCGTGTGGGACGTAACGTGATTCCCGAACCGGCTAACTATGATCGTCTTCAAGGATTTTTCCCCGATGTATTGGTGAATGAAGCCGACTGGCCTCGGGACACTGCTGTAGGGGTGATTCCGTCGCTTGAAGGTGAATCGCCCGAAGCAGTGTTTGAACGGTGCCAACGGTTCTGGCGGTTATTTTTCCCTGTGTTTGAAGCCAAGCACCCCGACGTGGAAAATATCCTTATCATTACCCATGCTGCCACTGCCATTGCTCTTGGTATGTCGCTTATCGGTAAACTGTCGGTATTGGAAAGTATAGATGACACCCCGAACAACTTTATTCGGGCCGGAGCATGCTCGATGTCGACCTACGTCAAGGATGCAGACCACTGGTCCCTTACCAAGAATGGCGACACGCTGTTTTTGCGTGAAGGCGAAGAGATGAATTGGGATTTCCACCTGGGCTTCGAAGCAGGGCTGGACGAAGACATTAAGCTGCGTAAAAAGCAGGAGGAAGAGACTGAGGTACGTAAACAGCGCAACTCTAAGTACTAGAACATTTTTACTAACGTCGTTTTTTAGGATTTCTACGTGGTAGTCGAAGTTCCCAATTTTGGCCGACGGTTCCATGAGGAAACGTCGTCCGATGACCAAGGGTTGGGTAAGAGTCATTTGATTAAACCGCTGAGTTATTTCCAAATCACTGAGCTTAATCATGCCACCCCCCTTTTTAAAATTCTGAATAATTATACTCGACCGGTGCGACAACCCTCAGACCGACCCAAAGGTGCTGACGTGGCACTGAAGATCATTGACGGCAGAATCTTCTCCACCGAATGGACCGAGCTTGTTGGTACCGATATGATTTTCGATGATGAAGGGGATTTACTAGCAGTATCGCGCGATCATCTTCAAGTCGACGAACAGATATCGCTTGAAGTGGCTAAAGAGCGTCCCGAAGCAGAGAATGATGAGCGACCTACTCGTGGAGTGCTTGAAGAACAACCACGGTCGCTGTTTTTGCGTAAAGCAATCAGACAACTGAAGCTAGCTAAGCATCATCGAGGTTCGGCTCGTGCCACCGCTAGTCCAGCACCGGAAAGCCAACGAGCTCGTCGCAGTGGAGCAGAGGCCACCGAAGAGAACGGAGCTAATGCTGCCACCACGCCTGTTCCCGGTACCGAAAATGCTAACGATAAAACCGCTGATGCCATGGATGTTGACGAGTAATACTAATGAACTAGATTAATAATAACAAACCAAATGAAGTAAATGACTTTTATTATATGCTTATGGGTGGGAAGAAAAGGGCTTGGTTAAGCAGTTGCAGCCACAACCACTAGCACACTCCTGTTCTTTATCTCCCCACCATTCCATGGCACATTGAGTATGAAGGATATGTTCACACAGTGTGCACACGACAAAGTTCTTTTTCACCACTAAGGCACACAAGTTACAGTACTTGAGTACCGTTCGTTTCCCCAGATTCCACGCATTAAGCTTACTCAGTTCAATGAACGTCACCAGGTTGACGAATGCCTGGCGAGGGTTTTGTTTCCGACGACTGCGTAACGCGATATGGCACTTGTGCTGGTCACCATCATTATCCGTCACCAGTCCGTTGGCATAGTTAAACTTGAGCACTTTGATTCGATTCACTGGTAATCCCCACAAGTATAAGAGGTCGGCGTATTGTTGACGGTATCGTCTGAGAGTCTCAGGATCAAGACTCGAAAGCAAGCCACACAAGTAGGCATCGTCGTAAATGTCCATCAGGTCCATATTGAGCATTTCTACCGTCACGGTAGGTGGCAGTCTCACTTTCTTGGGCAGCCGTCGTTTGCCCCCAGCAGTAGGAGCGTAGAGTGGAGCACTATTAGGAGTGCCTACCGTCGGTACCAGAGGTCGTTTTTGCTTCAGCTTAGGCAGAGATAATACCAGCGACAGTCGGAGCATCACTTCCAGCGCCAGACTCAGCCACGGCTGCCACGTCTGCTTCGTCAGATCCCCCGGGATAAGTGCCAGCACTGTCGGCGGGGGAGGAAGGGCACGATAGGGAGTGTGGATGGGGACTTTCATCACATCGTCCAGCGGGTGTAAGTTTCTCGAGTTTTCATGGAGAATACATGCCATCATCGCCAACATTTGGATATTTCCTTGTTGTTCGTAGTAAGTGAATAGTTCCTTGACCAACCATGAGTGACCAAAAGGGTGATGACCCCAAAAGAACATCGGATTCGCAGCATACACTCGTCCTTCGGAGTCCCACAGGTTGGCTGGGACCTCAAATCCGTGTTGGAATTGACCCGTCAGTTCAAACGCGCCTAAATTGTCGACATTCTTGATGAGCGCCATCTCCAATAGTCTCCAAGTATGGGCAATATCGGTTAAACCATACTTGGCGGCAACTTCACCGTTATGATGAGCAAGCCTTTCTGGAGCATCACCTAGGATTCGGTACTCGTAGCCCAAATCGACTTTCGCTTGCATCAAATGACTATAATCAAAAATACCGACAATGTTCAAGTTCTTGCGGTGCTTTTGTAGCCGTCTTACCAGCAGATGGTTATTAGCAGTGCCTCCACCCACCAGTTTCCCCGGATGTTTGTGATTCAGCAGATATTCGTTACCAAGACCCACGACCGTCTTAAACAATGCCGGTACTCGCGCTCTCAGAGGAGCATCGCTAGCAATCAACGCGTCCCATTCTTCCTGGAAACTATCATCATCACTTGAGCTTTCGTCTTCGGCTCGAGAAAAGTCCAGGTCATCTGAAGTATCATTTTCACTAACGGGAGCAGTGGTGATGACGGCATCGTCGGCTCCCAGTTCGGCAAAGTGGAATATATCCAACTTCTTGGGTCGATCCTCCGTAGGGACAAAGAAACACACGAGTTGACCAGTGGGAGTCCAGGTGGCGCCACACCCTTTGGGAACTGGTGTCAGGTCAAAGAAGTGAACGTTTTGCGACGGAGGTTCGGCAAATTCAATGACACCATCATCAAAATCATCGGCGACCGTCTTGGGTTCGTCTTCGTCATCTGACACTACCATCAGGAGGTCACTATGCTCGCTAGCCCCTTCCTCAATTGCTTCTAGTGTGCCATCATTAGTATCACCCACGGCAGCGGCAAGCGCTTCATCATCCAATTCGATCTTTTCTCCCATAAGCATGCGCAAACATGGTTCAAGACAGAATTTCTGGTGCTTATTCGAGTAAAATTGGGCGATTTCATCGAGTTGGTTTTCGATGGTAGCAATGGTGTCGACGTCGAGCTCGTGAGTTTCTTCAAGGCTAAATTTAATTTGATTGCGGCGCTTTTTCGACGAAGCCGAAAGAAACGGATACAGCGGTGGGAAGTCGATTTGAAGTCGCATAAACACCAAGGTAACCGAGTCCGACGGGCCCAGCAGCGATGCCGAGGCTGGCGGAGCATCTTCGGGTTTCAGAGTCAGTTTCCCGGTACTGGTTACCGTCCCGGTTTCATCTTCATTAGTCAACGAGTAGTCAGCGGGTTCGGGGGCTTTTTCCTCCTTTACTTCGGGGCGTACTCCTCGAAAGGAAACGACAATGTCACCAGTGGACACCAGGATCTTTTCAAATCGTACTTTGGGGAACTTACGTCCCACAATCGACACTTCTTCGCCTAAGTTGGTGGGGTAGCCATCAGCATCGACTCGTTTCCCACCTAAACGAACCCCCAGAATCCAGTCCAAGTGATCGACATTACCTAAACGAGCATGGTCCTTTTTAGCAGCGTTGATCTCCAATAATGCCAATGACAGAAGGGTATCGCCATGGGTAACGCTGCGCATATCGTCGATGGTCAGTGGAGGCTCGTGGAGATAGGTGTTGTAGTCATACACCACTTCTTCATCGACACTGTCATCCAACACTGGTACAAAGCTGGAGTTGTAGTTGACTTTGGAGTATAAGTCGCCCAGTCCGTCGTCATTACTCCAAAGCTTGAGGTCGTAGTCATGCGACAGCCACGTCACCAACTGGTAGTCTTTACCAGGGTACAGGGTGCCATCCAGATAGTGTTGGTGACGCTGTCGCCAAAGGAAATCTTTGATATCGCCAGTATGGCCCTCAAATTCGTGTACGCCCACTTCCAGAAGCGGAACCGTCTCCCCTTCGGAACACGAAGCGTGCAGAAGATTAGCAATATGGATGGCGTGGTTACCGCCACGTAACGGCATGATGCCACACGCAGAATCGGAGCCAAACGGAAGCCATCGAGCTTTGGCCACGGGGAAGTCACAATCAACCACCACTTGAGGAGTGATTTTGGTCGTAGCTTTGCGATTGGTATTAGCCGAGGCAAAGTAGTCGAATTTCTCAATATACGCCTCGGCTTGAGGTGTAGTCAAGTCCCATACCTTCACTTTATTGTCATTGGACGACGTGACGATTTGCGAGAGCCCCCGACTAAAATCAAGCCCGTTGATCTTACCGGCGTGAGCTCCTCGTACTTTAACCATGGGTAACGCTCCTTTTCGAGTATCCCAGACATAGAAACTGTGGTCGTGACAGGTGGCAATTTGGTACTGGTCGAGATGGTTCCATTTGACTTGAGTAGCACCGGCTCTCCACTCAGCCCACTTCATCGCTGGAGTTCTGGGAGATCTCATGTCCCAAGCAAGAGCAAACGTATCTACCGAACACGTAGCTAATAGTTCGGGATCACCCGGATGGAAATTGATATCGGTGATGGCTCGAGTGTGGCCATGGATGACGTGAGCGATGGCATTGGCCAGAGGTCGGTTGAGATCCCAAAGCAAAGCGCGTTGATTCAGCGTCAGAATCACCCACAGTGGTTTCACCGTATGGTGAGGAGACCACTGGACATCAGCAACTTCCCACAGAGTGATATGGTGAAGCCAACGAGGAGCAGTGAACGGGTCGTCCAAATCGATGATGAAGAGACCTCGGCGTCCCGCAAGCACCGCATCACGACCGTTGGGGTTTAACGACATGGCACCAATGGCCCCATCGACCCGGAGACTGAGGGAATTGCCAAACGTGGACAGGGTCGATGGCATTGTGGGGTGAGGTGATGGTCGCACGCGATAACCGTGAGAAAGAAAGTAGACAATTGAGTGGCATAGACTTTACTGGTGTATGTTGTGAAGAATGGAAGTAGTTGTAATGTTACGGATACGCTAGACTGGTATTTACAATGTTGGATAGTTTGTTGGACTTGTGTGGTTTCGAAGTTAGTGCGAAGTTAGTATGGGTCTTTGTGCGAAGTTAACCTGAGCTTAACCTGGAATTTGTCCAGAAGGCATTACAAATTGATTGGACTAAGCCTTCTAACTGGTTGTGGTTGAATGGACGACGCTGTTACTGATTGGGTAATTTAACCGATGCCGTTACCAGGTACCTCCCCCTGCTCTGGACTTTCCTCCATTACCAGACTAAAGTCAACTGACAAATGCAAGTGGAGGACACCACATTACAAATCATCAGCAATCCCCCACAATGGTTTACCAAATGCCAGAAGCTAGGGATTCAGCAACTGGGGATACGCCCCAAAGATCAATGGCAACCGTTATTGCTTCTGCTATCCCTTCGTTACCAAGAGTGGACTCTCCCACGGTGGTGGTGAACTATTTGCAGAGCTTGAAATACTATGCTTTTTTAGCCGATACCGATGGAGTTGGTAAGGCGTTTATCGATGAGGTCTTAAAGCCGTTGGCTCAAGTGCATCCCCAAGTTCGTCGGTATGATATATCGGCCGTGAACGATTCCGCTCGATTGAGTCTAGGCATCATCATCAAGACCTACGTTTGGCAAGAGATCGAACTGAGTTTTATCGTGGAAGCGAGTCACTTTGCCTACAACGCGAGGTATGTGGACAACGTTGGTTGGTATCTAAGTGTGTATGGCTTTCTTGTAAAGTTGTACCACCAAATGGATTGTTTGCGACCACTTGTGGTTGCTTCGATAATCTATCGGGTATTTCCCGACACCGAAACCTACCCCGACGATATTCAATCGATTCTTGATGAAGTAAGCAAGATAGAGTTGTCATCGGTGCACCCCGGCGATGGTGATGAAATGTCAAGGTTTCAGATTAAAAGAGTCGTCACGTTGCTTCTTTATGTCCTTCGTGTGTTCTGTGTTCCCGATGGTCACGAGGTGATTATCCGGAAGAGAGAACTTCTGTCGTTAACCATCGCATCGAAATCGCAACACCTTAAACCCTTGCCTAAGCGACGTTCCGAAGTTACCAAAGCTAAATTCGACCAGCGTGAAAGTTTGTTTGCATGGTTCTGTTGGATAGTAAGGTCATTGTGCTTCCTATACACGTGGATCCACTACTACCATACAAACGATATAGAACCCTTCATACGTTGTTTAATTGCCTTTGGGGTTTCTATAATAATCGGATGGCGCTATCGTTTTGAGTAAGAGATGCCTCAGAAGAGATCTGAGGCGCTATGACTATCCGAGGTGTTGGTGATGGTGTTAATCGACTCGGCAGTTAACACAAACCGTCACTACTCAACCTACATTACCTCTATCCAGACCTATTCTGAGATAGAAACCAAAAATAGGCGATAATGACAATAGTGATTACTCACAAGCGCTCTGTAGATAATAGATTAGGAGACTCTCCGGTCATAATGTCATAATGATGCGATCACGTATGAATCCTTGGCCTTGCAATGTATTCATGTTCGCTCACATGGACCTGTTCTACCTCGTTAAAACTATCTAAGGATGTTATTCTAGTCTTAGTAGATGATCCCTGCCTTTACTAAAAATTCTTGAACAGTTGAGGTCTCATTTAGGAAGTTGTCGCGAAAGAGCCCCGTACAAATTAACAAGAAATAACCAAAATCAAGAAATTTAGCATAGCAAGCAAGCATTCGAAAAGGTTATGCCTTTCCAAAACCAACAATGTTAATTGAGACCTACACCTATACTCCCACGTAATTATTAGATCGATTTACGAGGAGCACGACGAGTGGCTGAACGTCTTACCTACTAACGATTTACTTGGCAAGCCAAGATGACACAAGATTAACGAGGACCATACGACTAACGCCAAAACCTGAATCATCAAGGAATAGTAACCTCGAAAAATTTGGTACCTCTCAGTTTAACAATGGTATCAAAATGGACGACCACAAACTCAAACGTAATGCCAAATTTAGTGAATAAAAGACGTCAACGTAGCCATGTCGCACCTGTCAAAAAGTCCCTAATTAGTTGCACCCATGGCAATGCCCTAAAACTACGATTACAGTAACTAGTACCACTCGATAAAAACTTCCACATTCCGGTACTGAATTTGTGGCATGGGGAGAGTCGATGAAATGCGCCGATTTTGCATTTCGCCTACCCCTCGTTTCGGGAACTCGGTCGTGACTATCGGAGCTAATCTCGGAGATGGTGACTGATTATGACGCTTTAGCCCAGCCAGTTCCTGCCCCTACCAAAGCAAGCGCTAACCAACGAGTAAACCTACTAAGAGCGTCAGAGCACCAACAGCAGTATTGATAACCTATCACTACAACGACTAGTGTACGGTGTTGTTGGCTACCCCCTCGCACCCGGGGCCCCGGACCACGATAACCAATCAATGACGGGGTATTAATAAATTAGCTACCTGCAGGACATACGCACCCGATATATTTCAGAAAAACTCTTTCCCTAACACGCTAGCAATACATCTCGCTCGAATCAACCAACCACCGTATGTTGTCCAGAGTTAGACAGTTTTCCACGTCCCGTCGGGTCTTGCAGACCATTGGGGACATCAAGGGTAAGGATGTCAACGCCGCCAAGTACATGGGGCAAAAGTACCACGTGATCGACCACGAATACGACTGTGTCGTTGTCGGGGCCGGGGGTGCTGGTTTGAGAGCCGCTTTCGGGTTGGCTCAAGACGGGTTCAAGACCGCTTGTATCTCGAAGTTGTTCCCCACCAGATCTCACACCGTTGCCGCTCAAGGGGGGATCAACGCTGCCCTCGGGAACATGCACAAGGACGACTGGCACTGGCACATGTACGACACCGTCAAGGGTTCTGACTGGCTTGGGGACCAAGACGCGATCCACTACATGACCAAGGAGGCTCCCGACTCCATCTACGAGTTGGAACGGTACGGGGTGCCCTTCTCGAGAAACGACGAAGGGAGAATCTACCAAAGAGCGTTTGGGGGTCAATCGAAGGAGTACGGTAAAGGGGGCCAAGCCTACAGAACCTGTGCTGTCGCCGACAGAACCGGGCACGCGTTGTTGCACTCGTTGTACGGGCAATCGCTCAGATACGACACCCACTTCTTCATCGAGTTCTTCGCCACCGACTTGTTGATGGAAAACGGCGAGTGTGTCGGGGTGATCGCCTACAACCAAGAAGACGGCACCATCCACCGGTTCCGCGCCCACAAGACGGTGTTGGCCACCGGGGGGTACGGGCGGGCCTACTTCTCGTGCACTTCGGCCCACACCTGTACTGGGGACGGGTTTGCCATGGCGTCGAGAGCCGGGCTCCCTCTTGAAGACATGGAGTTTGTCCAATTCCACCCGTCGGGGATCTACGGGTCCGGGTGCTTGATCACCGAAGGCGCCAGAGGCGAAGGGGGGTTCTTGGTCAACTCGGAAGGGGAAAGATTCATGGAAAGATACGCTCCTTCGGCCAAGGACTTGGCGTCGAGAGACGTGGTGTCGCGGGCCATCACCATGGAAATCAACGAAGGCAGAGGTGTCGGGCCCCAAAAGGACCACATGTACTTGCAATTATCCCACATCCCCGCCAACGTCCTCAAGGAAAGATTGCCCGGGATCTCGGAAACCGCCCACATCTTCGCCGGGGTCGACGTCACCAAGGAACCCATCCCCATCTTGCCCACCGTCCACTACAACATGGGAGGTATCCCCACCAAATGGACGGGTGAAGTCATCAAGAAGAACGACAAGGGTGAAGACGAAGTCGTCCCCGGGTTGTTGGCGTGTGGTGAAGTGGCGTGTGCCTCGGTGCACGGGGCTAACAGATTGGGAGCCAACTCGTTGTTGGACTTGGTGGTGTTCGGCAGAGCCGTGTCCCACACCATCAGAGACCAGTTGACTCCCGGACAACCGCTCAAGCCCGTGGCTAAGGACATCGGGGTCGAGTCGATCGTCAACCTCGACAAGATCAGAAACGCCAACGGCACCAAGCTGACGGCTGAAATCAGATTGGCGATGCAAAAGACCATGCAACGCGGATGTGCCGTGTTCAGAACTCAAGAAACCTTGGACAAGTGTGTCGAGGAAATCAACGCCGTCGACGAGACGTTCAAGCACGTCAAGACCACCGACCGGCTGATGATCTGGAACTCGGACATGGTGGAGACGTTGGAGTTGCAAAACTTGTTGACGTGTGCCACCCAGACGGCGGCGTCGGCGGCGGCGAGAACCGAGTCGAGAGGGGCCCACGCCAGAGACGACTACCCGGAAAGAGACGACGTCAACTGGATGAAGCACACGTTGTCGTACCAGACCGAGTTTGGGGGCCCCGTCAAGTTGGACTACAGAGACACCATCAAGACCACCCTTGACGAAAACGACTGTAAGCCCGTGCCTCCCGCCAAGAGAGTGTACTAAGTATTTATTGTAATTAGCAAATCACGCATAGAAAGTTTAATAGTGTGGGTTTAGCCGATGACTGCATCGGTATCGGGATTTTCCGGCTTGTCATCCAATGCCAGTTCGATATTTACCGTGGTGCCGATCGCCGTGAACCGGAAATTGGTACTGTTGGTGAAGCAGGCGTCGGCATTTTCCGGCGTCGCCTCTTCCTCATCTACCAGAGCCCCTCCGTCGGCTTCGTACCACGGACCATCGTCTCCCATGTACCAGTTATTGGAAAACGACACGTACGAGTATTTGGGACACTCGTTGCCTTTAGCAATCAGAGTTACCACATAGTGAGATAAGTCGAGTGACGACTCGATGATGGGAAGAGTGAGTCCTTTGGTGGTGAAATCAGCATCGGTTTCATTACCAGTGGCTTCGGTGATGGTGATATTGGTGGGTCCGTGCTTCTCGGCTTGAGTGACGGTAAATTTGTACTTCTTTCCCACTTGCCACTGTCCGGTTAATGGATGGCACGCGCCGGTACCGGAGCCATCGCACCCGGAACCGGCGACGAAAATCTGGAAGGGAGCGTTTTCAATATAGTAAAGTCCCACGGTATACGATGAGTTATCGGTAGTAGCAAACTTGAGGCCAAAAAAGTACTGTCCGTGAGCCTGTTTGACAGTCACCGTCAGTTGGATTTGAGTGAGGTCCCCTTGTTGTTGACTGACTTGAGGAGGGACATTATAGACCATGGAGGTAGCTGCTACCATGGTAGCCATGGCTCCACTAGCAATGACGGAAACCCATTTCATGGTAATGACCAGAAAGAAGAAGATACTCGGGTCTATTTATATCACAATGGAGTTCCACATTCTCCAACAATGCACCATTAGTGTTTAGCCTTTGTTAAGCTTTTAACAAAAAAGGTTGAAAAAAAGGTAAAACGGAAAAAGGTACAAACGAGATGAAGGCAATGGAGATTAGAAGTCACTACTAGACTAATAAAATTGAATTAAAGAGGTTTACGTAATTGGAGAGGGCATAGCAATGAGGTAAGGTTGGTGGGTGAGTTGATGCTAGATGTCGCTGTCGATCGCATCTGATGTCGATGACGTCATGAGATGCCCACTTACCCTTTTGAGCCAAGCCACCGACGTTTCCAGCGAAACTAGCCCCTAGCTAAGATAAACATCAGGTCAGGTCTGTGGGTTTACCAAACACACATACAACATGGCTGGCTAGAAAGAGATGGTGACGTTTTTCTGATTATAGCCAACAAAACTGGAAAACAAGAACTTCTTAAAAGATAACCAAAGTGTTCGTAAGTGCCGAAGGTTCTATTGTTGTGGAAGTTTGTTGATGAATAATATGCTTAAAACGTAGTGTTGATTACTTACAGCAATGACGTCACGACCAATTAGTAGTTTGTCTTACCCTTGTCGTTGGTTAGTGCTTTTTCTTACCCTTCTTCTTGTTGGTGGTCAGCCAGCCATCTTCATCGACCGTTTGCACCTTATCGGCACTTTGAGCGATGGCAGTGGCCCATTCGACTTCGTCCAGCACCCCGATCTTGCTGTCGACACGAGCACGACGCTTCAAAAACTCTTGTGCAAACCGGCGCCCGTCGACGGTGGCCAGCGACGCGTACATCGTCTCGGAAATCAACGCTTGCGAGTCGGGCAGCGACGTCGGCAACGTACAGAACATCGCCAAGAGCTCCTCCTTCGACACCAGCGGGTATAACCCCGACATCTGGCTCCGAGCCCACACCAAAAACTCTTCTCGTGACGCCAGATTCAGCGCCAGCAGCACCGGTTTCGGCGCCGCCGATACCATCCGCAACACCTGAGGACTCAGCATCAGCGACGGCTGGTTGGTAATGGCGGGCGCCGTCGCCACCGGCTTCTTCATCGCCGGCTTCTTCAGCGCCACCGTCGTCCACGCCAGTTCCACCAGCGGCAGCAGCGCCGCCGCCAGCGCAAACAGCGGCACCAGCGAAATCACCGACGCCTTGGCCGCCGCCTTCTTCTGAGCCGCAAGCTCGGCTTCTTCCCGTTGAATCTCGGCAAGCGTCTTTTGCGGCGGTTGCTGAGCGGGAGCGGCGCCCCAGCCACCCTTAGACGCGAAATCGATGTTGGCCAGAGCATCAGGAACTCGAGATTTGGCTTCGGCAGCCGCCCACGCCCGTTGCGCTTGTTCGGCACGAATTTGCAGTTCGGCTTGTTTCTGTTTGTTTTGCTTTTCCGCTTCCAATTGTTGGATTTCCTTGAGGGTAAGCGCCGGTTTGTTTTGCACTTGGGGCGCCGTCAGCCACGGGCACGCCACCGACTCTTCGACCTTAGTATCCTTAGGCTTCATTAGTTCATCAAGTTGAAGCTTTTGCGGTTTGGTAGCGGCTTCTTTGGTTGCGGTAACGGGTTTGATCGGTTTGGCACCATCTTCCTTTACTTCCGACTTCCGCTTCAGTTTCTTAGCCGACGCGTCTGCCACTGCCGACGATACTACCGGCGACGATGCCGTGACAGTGGCAGCAGGTTCCGGTTGACCGTACGCTTGCGATGGCGCTGACGCTTGCTCCAAAGGAGCTGGTGCTGGCGACGGCGACGGAGATGCCATCAGCGTTGTAGTACTGGCTCCAGTCGATGCTACCACCGGAGACGGCGTCAGTCCGATATCTTCGCGTTCCTTACGGAGCGATTGTTGTTGCAATGATTGGTGTAACTGTTGGGCTTGTTGTTGTAACGTAGGCGCCGAACCAAATAACTTGTTGTCGTCATCAAGCACCGACGTCACACCAAAGTTATCCAATACATCAGTAGAGGGAGCAGCCACGTCGTCACCATTCATAAACGGCAGGTTTACTCGCAGCGACAGCGAATTGGTCACGCCCCACGGACTAGCATTATTGAAATCAAGCCACGAACTCGAAGTACGGGCAAGAAACGCTGGTGCCGTTGCCGTGGGCTGAGGAGCAAACGGTTGGGGGTTAACCAACGGTTGTTGGTACCCTGCCAGTCCCAATTGGGAGGCAAAGAGACCACCCACCGGAGGTGCCAACGGTGCTGCCCCGAGAGCAGTAGCAGGACCTCCAATCAGCGGCGATGCCAATGCCGACAGCGCCATCAACGGCAGTTGATGGTAAAGCGGTGTTGCTTGAGGCGTTAGAGGCGAATTGAGTGGTGATGCCAGCGACGCTGCAAACGGATCGTAAAGACCCCGTAGCAAGGAGAAGTCCTTCTTGGCTCCCGTACCACCACCACCACCAGCTACTGCTGATGCTGTAGCATTAGTCGTTGGTGCCAGATGGAGATCGGTAGCTCCTAACGACGTGGCTAGCGACGGGGGCGGTGGTGGCGCTGCTGCTACCGCCGGAGCGGTTGCCGGCGCCAATGGCACCAGGAACGGAGCGCTGAAGTTACCCGTAGTTTGGCACAAGTCACGGATGGTCATGTAGGCGACGTCTTCCTTGCGACGGATGTTGAGGTCCAAATTGAGGAAGCCTCCCGCCCACCACTCCGCCATCATATCCCCGGAAAACGGGCCCTGTTCGACCTTGTTGTGGTCGATATAGTGCCAGTAGATCATTGACGGAGGCACGAGGGCGCTGGCTGCTGCTGGAGCCGAAACCGGAGCCGCGGCTGAGGGTGCCGATGGGTTAAGCGTGAGTCCCAGAAGACTATCGGTGACGCTAGCATCAGTAGCAGCACCAGCACGAGGTTGTTGCGAGCCGTGGGGGTGTAGTTCGACATGGTAGATCGGCTGTGGATGGTCGGGCTGTTTGTACTTCTCGCGAGGGTCGCCTTCGAGGGTGGTGGTAAGAATGTCCAGCGCCGACTTGTTCCACACGGAAAACACCTCGGCAAGCGAGTAGCGCTGGGATGTGTTGGCAGGAATCATCATATTCTGGAGATGGGAGGTTTGTTTGGTGAAACAAGGCAATGGGGGGCGTATAGCGAAGCACTGAAAATATGGGAGATCCGGTGATGGAAAGTCTGCTATGAAAAAAAATGTCGATGAGGGTGCGGCTCGCTAGGTTAGGGGTAAGGAACAGTAGGAAAACAACGAGAATAGGAAGGAATTAGACACGGGAAAGTAATGGAATTGGAAGGAATTAGACTTGGGAAAGTATGGGATTGGAAGGAATTGGATTTGGGAAAGTAATGGGAATTGACAAGGGAAATTATAGTCACCAGGGTGTTTATTTGGAGATGTCATGACATGTTGATGTTAATGGCACGAATTGGTGATAGTAATGATGGTAGATACCTCAATTGAACAGGAAGCACCACGTAAAAGTCCCTGTGAACGTCTCAGTAGAAATATAGGGGAGTTGGAGAGGTGGGAGCATTGTTAATCGTTATTCATTATTACATGCCCATTTTCTTTTCCATGGCGGCGTGGAATCCCGTCATTGCCGACGTCGACCCCGGGTACACGTCTTCCCAGTCGATCTCGGTGTCTTTGCCCAACACCACGTCGCGGTGAAGGTTAGTTTGCGATAACGGGGTGAACTCGTTGTCGATGATGGCCAATTCCATTTGGTGCTTGATGGGAGCACCGGCACCAAACACACGACGGTACATTTCCATCTGGGTGTCTCGTTGGGTCTGATCCCAGTTGGTGACTCGAGCTTCCAACGGGTGGCGGTTGTTGAGGGCCAGAGCCACGTTCAACGGGCCCTGAGCCGTCCGCAACGTATCGGGTAAGGTAGGCACGGATTCCGAAGGCACGCCAAACGCATCACTGGCCACCTGGTCCCGGTGGGTGCTGGGAGGGACAATCTGGAAAGTCATGGAAGTGGTGGTGGCAAACGCGCGCGACGAACACTTAACACTTAGCCCACTAACACTTAGCCCTTCACCCCACTAACACTTAGCCCTTCACCCCACTAACACTTAGCCCTTCAGAGACACCTACTAGTTAGCCCTTCAGCGATACCTACTACTTAGACCGTCTCTAAGTTTAAATCTTAGCACGTCTCTTTCGACCTCTCTCTTGGCTCAAGTAGTTGTTGACGATACACCGAAAACACTGTAATCATGATTACACTCACTAATAAACTGGGTAACATCTACTGAAGTAACTTTTGACAATCATATGGATTTTCTAAGAAAAGTACTAGACGACCACATTACCAATAAGGTTGTTGAGAAGGAGTAACTAACCCAAAAGGAAATACCAACAGGTCCTGAAAAACAGAACAGTGACTAGTGACTTAAAGGTTTACCGAGCCTGTGAGTGAGCACTTATACGAGGCTTTGATACAGAATCGACGAGTTTAGAACACATTAGATGATCCTTAGATCGGAGTCGATTACCACCTCCCGATGTAGCAATTTCAGTTTCAATTAAGCCAGTTGTCATGAATTATCAGTGTCTCATGGTCATTTACTCTGTCCTTTGAGCACACCAAGTTTCTACGGGTTATTCCCCTAAACACTCCTCTGTTGAAAGTGATTGACTACCAGATCAACGCCTACCATGACTCAGTTCAGGATTGACATACAGCTAGGGAACTGACCTATGGATTAGAGCAGAATCACTGCCAGGATACGGTTGATAGAGACGTCCTGGCGGTTTTCACAATACTCAGAAATATCACACTGATTGTACCATGCTTGCATTACATTTGATGATACCAAATTAGACTGTTGCTAGGGTTGTTATTGACATCCGTTCTCGCTATATCCACTTCTATTGGCGTCATTGACGTTCACGATATCAAGCTTTTGCTTGTCCCACTAGCGGATCAATTGCCTAAGCTTATCCGATTGCTGTGTCTTATTCACTCGAATGGTATTGTGTAAATGCATCATCGTGCACAATAAGGTAGTATTCTTGTGGAAGCGATGTCCGGTTCAGTCCAGTGCTTTCAAATAGTGTCTCGTCACTTTCATTGACGATTTCCGATCAATGTGGTAAAATTTCCAGGAAAAGGATATCAAAAAAGTGTCCTCGGTGCCAAATATCCCAGATGTTTCGTCTCAATCCTTCTCGGTACTACCAAGCAATGATGAAGTGTTGGTTATGGCGATCGCAGGACCCATACCTTGGAGGGCTCGACATATATCCAAAAACACAGCACTGGTGAAGCCAGCGAACCCACTGACGATTGAAAACACTCCGAACTATGGCTAACCACGTACAACAACTTGTACCCGTACGTCTCCGAGTCTCCCTGTAATGAATATAAATGCCCAATGCTTTGCCCGGTTTATCAGGGAATTGTTCACCTATTCTCGTCTCCACTACCATAGCTTGTGTCACTCCCACTTTGTGTCAAACGCTGGGACATACACACTAAGAACATGAATGCCAACCCTCGTCCGGGAAATTTCATCCTGACTCAATCGAAGCATCACCGAGAGTGTATGATGGGATCGTCGGCTGCATCCTCGAAGCGTCGGGTCGAACTCGAGCTGTGCAAATCAGCTCTAGTCTCACCAGAAATAAGTCAATTAATAACGGTGGAATGTTAAGGTGAAAGCAACCTGGTGACCTCAAATCTCGATCGCCTTCGACACGACGCTGACAAGATTTGGATAGTGGATACCGCGTTTATGCTTGGATATTTACAAGATATTGTAATATTTTGCATCACTTCCAACCTTCTGATAACAATGAAATTGGGCACATGGTTTGAACAACTAAATATTAGATGAAAGAGCCGTTGTTGCTGGAATCATCAACTGAATTGTGACCCTAAGAGAACATTGCTGCTAAAATCGTGATTTATAGTTCTGGAAGATGAGACGGTACCTGGGCTGATGACGAGGACCGATGTCGTTGGAATGTTTTTACTGCTACGAGTGTCCCGTTGCTAAATCAATTACTGGTGTTGATGAATTTCCCGCCTTATCAATTTGAAGAAAGATCGATACTAGTTCACCTGTCTTCACCTTTACTACCGGAAAATTCTAGCTAACACCCAGTCCTTCCCATGACACTCTTGTTTGGCATTATTGATGATGGCCAAATGGTCAATAAAGAGCGGCGAGTTTTAGACAATGTTAGCAGCGTCCCCAAAATCGGCTTCGAAGTGGCGTGAGGTAACCCATCAGAGAAGAAGACGTTTGTGTCTCATTAACATACGATTAAGCGGTCAAGCGATCAACATAGTATAATTTCTTAGTGAGAATGCAAATGTTAGCTTGTGATTGCACATTCAAAACAATGAGTACGTAGTTTAAAATCAGTCATACTTAACGTGGTCTCCAATACGGTAAAAGCTCTCATAACATATCATTAACTATATACTTATCATTCAGTTTCATGTTGGCGTAACAATTGCGGTTGAAAGTGCAGTACCCCATTGATGAATGAAGAAGGAACCAATGCTCCAGCCAAGCCCATCTGCTCCATCGTCGCAGGACTCCCACACTCGATGTGCTCGAGTTGCGTTACATCTTCGAAACGCAAAGTGGTATTACCCCACTTAACCCTATCCAATCTGAGCTGTTTTACCGAGGCAGGGATCGTAAGTTCATTATGGGGGATTCCCCTGAAATCAGCCTTTTCAAAGGAAAGAGATCTGAGATTATCAATCCTCTCGAAACTCAACGGAACAAAGTCATCATCGATGCGTACGTGCTTCAAGTTTTCGATCGTCAACTTTTCCACCTTGCGAGGGAAACAACCTCTGATTCTGTTGGGTTGGTAGTGAACACCACAATGCAACTCTTGACACTCCACGCCACCGATATCTGTCAACTTAGAATTCAAGTAAAGAACTTTGGCCTTAATCAGGGGGGTTCCAGCATCTTCATCGAATTGACAATCTTCGATTGTCACCTTATCCGCTGAAATTGACACCCTCAGCAAGGCAACATAATCGAGTGTGATGGAGTTGAGGTGGCGGTCAAGTACAACGTCGTGGTATCCGCCTTTAATGCAAACGTCGCTAAGCCGAGGAAAGTTGCCCAAATTGCCCAAAGGACGCGCATAATGGTTAAGACTCAATGTCACTAAACTCGGGGTATCGAGCACATCGAGATTGTCAATACGATCTAAACTCAATGAAGTAAGTTCGGGACACTCGATGGTCACACGGCCCGCGCGTTCAATCAGTAAGCTCTTAAGGTTAGCCGATCTTACGCGGATATTATCCCGGGAGTTGTTATCGATACCCGCATACTCAAATACCTCAAGTTGCGATGGGATGTCCTCGACGGGATGGAACAGCCGAACTTTCAATTCTTTCAACGTCGAGCTGAAGTGTGCATTAAGAGGTTGGTTCAATTTTGTGTGCAACACCTTCAATTGCGGAAGTAAAGTCAAGTCATTGACTAGAAGGTGATCTCCCTTAAGCAGCTTCAACTGAGCCATCTGCTCGTGAGTGAAGAGCGTAGTGACATCGAAATCTTCACTATCATCCTCATCATCCACATCATCCTTAATATCCTCGCAAAAATTGACGCTAACAAGATTGGGACAGTCGATATCCTTAAAGCTTGGATATCCCTGTAATATTGCAATCTCTTGCATCAGATCGAAGCTTGTGATTTCATCGATGCTGCACACCTGAGCCGTTTCGATTTGTGTCCAGCGATTATTGATGGCACCGTTGTACAAACCACGGCGAAGAGCGAAGATCTTAACGTGTTTGAGATTTCTAAGCGACGAGGCATCGATCGAACACCAGAATTGGCCTTGAATAGTGGTCACCAGTTGTGGCAACGTAATCCTCCCGTGGAGACATTTATAACTCTCGAATTTCGTAAGATTGGTCAAGTGCTCAAGATCCAACGGTTGCCGGATACAGCACCCGTCGAGCAAAAGTGTTCTCACCGAAACAGGGATTTCAGTAGTGTCAAAATCAACCTCAGCAGAAAACTCAAGCCCATGGATTTGCAAATCGACAAGGTTGCCGTTGAGGCCCCGAAGACACAATTGGAAAACAAGATCTGTGATATTATGCTGCACCCTCAACGACAACAGCTTAAATGTCACATGTTGAAGGTGAAATTTAGTCTTATTCCAAAGACCGATGGGAGTGGTGACGATAATGTGGCACGGCGGAAGCCTGGCGTACGTGGAGAAATCGATTTTATCGAGATCACCACTGATTACTTCCTCGGACGTCACAGTAACAACCGACTGCTCGATGAGTTCCGCCGCGATTACCTTGATCTTACTCAAGGGCATGCTGTTGAAAAAGCGGCAAAGCGACGGTACATCAAGGTTGGAGTAGATCTCACAAACAAGTTCGGGGGGAAGTCTCTGAATCCCTCGATTAGGATCAACCATGGTTGAGTGGGTAAGACAAAAAAAAAGGGGGGGGGGGTGAGATTGCGTTGAGCGTATAGCGATAAAATGTGTGACTGCTGGTGGAGGAAACTCCAGCGCATTCATAGAAGATATGCGACAATGACGTCCTGGGGCTCAACGATCATGTTAATTACAACCCCAATGTATTGTAATGGTCTGAACAATCAACAAATGGTTATCTTTGTCTGCAATGGGGACTCATTTGACGTAGCGTGGCTTTACCCTCCACGTATCCGTGCTTCGCACAAAATCCAAGGGACTTGGCACACCGGTGTTTACCATTGCAGCTTACTAAAAAAAAAATGATCTGTCATCCTTTGGACGTCGATTTCATCCATCCAAATGGTAACGATAACGCCCCAACTTGCAGAGTAAATGATGGCACCAACCGCTTTCTTTCAGCGCCGTTCAACGCTCCCATAACCCTCCTCTAGACCGCGTCAAAGTCTAAGAACCATCTGAGTGCTTGTCTTGTTCAAGACTTATGATTGATTATAGTCGCCTTGTCGCCTTATTTGACCCATGGCGCTCAATTCTGAGTAAATGCTTCGACGTCGAGAGCTCCGCCCACCAGCAAAATGTGTACCAGCTGGAACAATTGCATCAACGCTTTGGTTTGAACAATGCAATGTTTGTGTATCCTTTGAAATCCACACGAATTGGAGTTTTCCGGTACCCTTGAGCCGCTGGCTCTGACAACATCACCAGAGTCATCATAATTGGGCAAGTTACCAACAAATCGTAAAACTGAACTGCCAGACGGTCTAAATCATAACCCACTGGCAACGGAAACTGTTGTTTTGACTCTTTTGTCATAAATACATCATTGATTCGATCATCAGAGGGAAGCGCTATACGCCGACCCCAGGAGCTTTGGAAGTGAACTGGGTATACAATAACCTTTCGGAGAACGTTATATCGTGTCCCAGGGTTGCTCCTTCGCTTCTAATCCCATCAACATGAAGTTCTCCTTGAAATCAGTCACAACCACAACCATAACTAAATCGGAGTCAAACAGAGAACTTCGGAAGCATTCCACGAGCGAAGCTACTCCATCGTCAGTCGTTTCGAGGCTTGGATTCGGCAGCCGTGGCGAGTTATGATGCTAGGGAAAGAGCAATTGTTGTTTTGTCGATCTCGCTCGATCGGGTAACGGTGCCGATGTGCACTCCATTACCAGTAGCGCTCGGTTAAGTCCATATACGACCTTCAACATCACTAATAGCACCTAGTGGGGTTTTGATTGAATCATATTCATGGGTTTGTACCTATCAATTGAAACATTAGATACAAAATGAGTAGTGAAGCTTGGGAGTTGGAGTTGGAGGTTGGAAATAAAACTCAAATTAAAGGTTATTTGTCAAAGTTATGATACTTGTGATCACGTAACTCAATATGGAACACTTCAACGATCCAGGTGAAGCAGCACGGATCACAGCTGCTTGTTGTGACTGTAGTATAGGCTTGCTTGCATAGACGATTCATAAATTGTTTTATAAACATTCACAATAATGATTGAACGATGTTTTAATTTAGTTTATCATTTCAATTAAAGTAACCTACTGAATACAAACTGAACTTTGGATGCTCCCGAACTGAATTGTTCATTACCTTCGTATGTATACACCAAAACAACAGACCACTGGACCTAGACTTTTTACTCATAATGATCAGTATGGTTACAACTACTTTCTTGGACATCGGATCAGTCCATCTTTTCTCCGTTTACTTCTCCGGAGTTCGGGCCGAGACCATCCCCTATGTATATCGGCAATCATAAACCGAATCACCATGATTAACACCACCGTAACCTCACATTTACCACCATGTCATCACCTCCACTGTCGCCAGCTCCGAGCTACGATAACAACCCCAAAATTCCTGCCGATGTGGCATTAGCTCTGGCAATTGAAACCCTTCTGATTCACCTACACGATACTGAAGCTAATGTCGAAGCGTTAACTATCGCAGTTAACCACCTAGCTGCTGCTTGGGACCACCACGATACTCAATCACAAGAAACTCCCCTGCCAACGGCTACGTGGACAGAGCTGGAACCTCCACCTTTGGCAGTTGTCGTTGATGATGATTTGTGTCGGTTTATCGCCTTCCATTTACCAAAACCCGCAACTGTTACTCACTGGTTTCAATTTATCAATACAATCTCAGGACGTATTGCTGAGCTTAATCTCCCACCACTGAAAGTAAACGGCTCCCTAAATGCTATGGTGGTACTCCCATTATTTGAAACCCTTCACATCCATCACCAGTTCATTCATGATGATTATCGTGTCGATATCGAATTGTTGATCGCAAAACTTAATCAACGTTAAAGGAGTGATCACCAACAATTCGAGACATTATACCACGCTGCTACTCTCCATCATGCTAGCTGTTTTCCCCAATTTCGTCATTTTGTCACAAATTTGAACTTCACTTTTCCTTATGAGTATACTACCGAGGAAATGCTTAAAATGCTTGAAGTGATAATTCCATGGTCTCGGTGGAACTCGAGGCTTCGTCAGTACTACGACTGTGCCTATCATGACCTAATAGGAGTTAAGGCTCGACTCAATGATCCTAATAGTCCGGTGGAACCATACGAAGTTATAGCCGTGCTCCAACGGTTTGACCAACCATTACGCCATAAGAAAGAGAGGACTAAAGTAGAACGTTAAATTCCCGGTTTACTTATTGCAACAACTTCTTTTCCAA
>JAJMSK010000056.1:0-71178 GCA_030578555.1 Diutina neorugosa
GAAGCTGATGGATGCATCCTGGTGGCAAATGGGATGCAGCTGTTTGGAATATAAATAGGACTTACTTTTAGAGTTTAGAATACAAGTGTTTTACTACCGACCTTTGGATTTTATACCACAATCTCAATAACCTCTCGATAGCTTAGCTGGTAGAGCGTGAGACTGTAATGGAATTGTCATCTCAAGGTCGCGTGTTCGACTCACGCTCGGGAGAATGTTTTTGCCTTTTTGAGCTAATAAACAGGCGATGTTAACGATGAATGACACCCATTCATACCCTCTATTCTAAAGAATTGGAAAAATGTTTGTTTCATTTAAGGTTATCGTACAATTTTCTAATTTGCTCACCCCATATTTGTGTCCCCCACACAACCCGTGAAATTCCCGAGCTCGCATCTCATCGCTGCATGGAGAACCACCAATTAGAAGACCATCAAGATGACCACATACCACTGTATCCGCCTCCGAGAGATGAGGAGTTCATCTCCAACATCCTCCCTTCCTATCACATGTTCCAACTGACAATTCTGAAGCATCTCCGGCCCCTGAACGAAAACTTTTCGGATGAACCTCCCGTGTACGAGGATCTGGTACCTCTGCTGGCAGTTACGACTCCCGGACCGTCGACACCCTTTTCATTATCGACCGTGGTCCTGCCTCTGGATGCCCCTCAACCATTTGATGATCTGTTCTTTCCCATTCAAGATACCGATGAACAGTCTCAAGGGTACGAAAATACCATTCTTGCCAACATTCATAAGCTTCCAAACCTAAGCAAAAGAGATATGAATGTGCTGAACTCTCTCGAGATCAATATTACCGTCACACAGAACGTTTGCCAGATTGGTCAGAAGCCCACGGTGATCAATCCACTGGACTACGAATACTCCCAAGGTGATTTTATCCATGGCTACGTGACCATTTTGAATAAACTGGATACACCAATTCCATTTGACATGGTGTATGTTTGTTTCGAAGGTTCTATCGTCGTCTTGGAAAACAAACGGGGCTTGATTGACACTGAAACTCCTCACACGGTGTTCAAATTCCTTAGTACCCTCGATCTTTTTGCCCTGTGGACATTTGCCAACATCGATCGTTTAGCTACTGATCAGGGTGATCCTCACGATTGGTGTTATGGCGAAATCGATCCTCAAGATGGAACTTACTTAAGTATCGATGCTAAGCGTTTGCTCCTCCCAGGGTTGACATACAAGCGGATGTTTTCCTTTAGGGTACCGGAAAAATTGCTCGATGACGCTTGTGACCCCCACGGGTTTGCCCTTCATACCGAACTTCCTTCAACGTTAGGAGTTCCTCGTCATCTGATTCCTCCGTCAGTGCTCTTGGCGTCGAAAGAGCTGCTGGTGCGTGACTTCAGTTTTGCAGACACTTCGATAAACTATCTGGTCGATTGCCGTATAATTGGTAAAGCTCTGGAGTATCAGTTTCTCGTCGGTGGCCAGGATCAATATGTGGTGGCACAAGAAAAGCTGTTAGCACTCAGGGTGGTACCTCACACGAGTCTTGAGATCGTGTACATGCGGAAGACGCTCGAGGACGAGGCCAGATTGTTTTATAAAGCTCTCTGTGATCTCGTTCGCGAAAAGGTGAATATGGGTCAGGATCTTCTACAATTACCTCAAAAGCGACGCCTTGCTTGGCTCAATCGAGCAACAGCTACGGCAAAAATTCAACAATTATACGAAGTAACAGGGTCGCAAAACAAACGTCCGCTCAATAATGAAAAGTCTGATGAAAACCAAATACGGCATTTAAGCCCTTACAAAAAGAAGCTGTTAACTGGGCTGACAAAATTGCTAGGTATTGTTGCGGTAAGCACCCCTAAGCAAGCTTATACCATTGAGTATGTGCCTCCCCCAAAGCATCGGAAGGCTAACGCTAAATACGAAACTATTGTCACCGTGCCGATGGATATTAGTTATTACCCAGAGGAACAAGGAAAATCGCTACCCGAGGTGAAACTGATACTGTGTGAGCTTATGGTTCTCACAGTTCGCCTGAAGCGCCATCCCTTTCCGTTCGAGATTGTGCACGACATGTGTTTCCATTCGGAAGAAGTGGACACTAAGCGTCGCGAAGCGGAAACCTTTGATGATATTGTCATCAAACCATTTGTTGAATACTCTCAACAATTATCCCAACTTATCAAGAGTGTTGGTAACGATACATTCCGGCTCGAATCCCAAGTTTACCGCGATGTTAAGCTGGTAGCGACGGCTACTGCCAAAACCGTTACATTGCTGGTACGAGACCTGGCGGTACAGGTGGTACAGAGAAGTCCTAGTCTGTGCGGTGTACACACGGCTCCGCAACTCATTTCATGGCAGGACCATGGAGACTATAAGAGCAAAACATTCGCTCTCAGAATTGATCTTGGTGAGTTGTACATCAAGGGAAGCGATAAGCAACTGGAGCAGATCACTTTAGTTCCGAGCTCGCAGCTGTGCTTAGTTGCACGGGTTTATTATTTGAGGGTAGTAGTGAAATTGACGCTGGGTGAGCTGCCATTTGTGCATGTACCGGTGTATATCGAAAAGCGGGCCCCACAAGTTTAAGGTTATATTATAGATGTTCATAGAAATTGTCATTATTTATTTCGCCAACTAGTATGGATCATCGGGATCATCTCCCGGTTTTGTCTAGACACTGACTTAATGCTCAGTGGCACACTACATCCCATTGATGATGAGGACTTATGCTCTAAATGACATTTCCTAAACTCCAATGCCAAACTAAACCTAGTAGTGTGCTCTAGTCAATACTTGAATTTCGGAAACTACGCACCGACTTGTTTAAGTGGCAGCCGTACCCCGTAAATTAGCAATCGGGGGAGCAACATACCCCACACTACTGACTTTACTAAAGTTATTGCTGTTGATGGCTTAGTGCGATGGTTGTGAGTGTTGACAGGTCATTCGGCCGTGTTACCGATGCCGGCTCAAGATTCTAGCGCAGGCGGAAAGGACATCCGAAACAAATAGTGACGGTTGAGGTAAAAACTAGAGGAGTTTGCGTGGGACAACGCCGCACTCGGTTGCAAACATGTTTTTGTATTGTCCTTCGAATACATTTCGCGTACACGTTAAGCGAAATTAGGTCATACAACCCTAGAAAAAACGCCAAAGAGAACCAACTTAGCCGTATCAGAGACAAACATTAACTAAGATCATTTGGTAACCCCATAAATTGATGATGACCATGTTTTTGTGGAGTCGCGGTTGACCCCACTATTCCCTCAAGCCGAGCCGTGTCTTATCGCGACTGACGTCACTGCACTCGTACAAATTCTCCGATCGCCGATATCTGGGTTCCCGATGCCGAGGATGAGCGTTGACGTTGCAGATGTTGACACCACCCTTAGCGGCTGCTGGTTACCCCAAACTAAAATAAACATTATTTTACCGAAGATAAGACGACTCCACGTGTTTGTCTATACAGTACATCGAAGTTACCGCCACAAACACCCAGTTGGGTCACCCCTCATACAGGCATATTTTTTCGGGGTGCTGTTCCGAGCAACTCCTCATTGGGTGACGGCTTAACCATAACATTCGAGTGAAGACTACTACCGATCAACGTCAGCGATCTCCAACGAACTAGGGGTAGAAACCACCGTAGAACTTAGCAAAAAGCCATAGTTCGACATCAAATATCTCAATGTCGATTCAAGCTTGTTAATATATCAATAGTGGGGTTAACCGTGTCTTTCCATGGGCTAACTCAATAGTGTTTAGTGGAGAACCTTCGCATCATACTTTTTTTTTTTTTCGTGTGGGGTAGTATACTTGCCGCTAGGTTTCCGTTATTTACCCTCGGGTCGCATGTATGGGGAATCGGGCCTCGGCACTCTCACATGCAGCTAGTATTTAATAGAAATGAGGGTCCCCGCGCATCAAATATCGAGTTACTGGTGGTTGTGTCGAATTAATAGTGATGGCCACGTTGACTCCTCTTGAGAAAGCCGCTTCGGGGGCCTTGGCCCTGGCGATTGCCAACACCGTGGTGTACCCGCTTGACCTTTCCAAAACCATCATTCAGACTCAGGTTAAGCAACCTCCTCCCGATAAGAAGAAGGATGACAAAGTGGTGACGTCGCTGGAACTGGAACTGGACGCCGAACTGGTGTTCCGGCAAAAATACGATAAGAAACATCATGATCTCAAGTACAAGAACACCGTCGATGTCCTCAAGAAGATCTACGCAAAGAAGGGGATCTTAGGGTGGTACCATGGGCTTTTGACCACCATTTTCGGGTCGGCGGTGCAAAATTTCGCCTACTTTTACTGGTACACCATCGTGCGCAGAGTGTACCATAACTTGTACAAGACGGCGTCTCCCCTGACACTCACCGAGTTGGGTTTGGGGGCGCTTGCCGCCGCCATCTCCCAGATTTTCACCATGCCGATCGGGGTGGTGACCACCGCTCAACAAACCTCGAAGGAACACAAGAGCGTGTTCCAAATTGCTCGTGAAGTGGTTGAAAACGATGGCATTACCGGGTTGTGGCGGGGGTTGAAGGTGTCGTTGGTGTTGTGCATCAACCCCAGTATCACCTACGGGTCGTACGAACGGCTCAAGCAAGTCTTGTTCCCCGGGCGCCTGTTCATCAGACCCCACGAAGCCTTCTTCTTGGGGATGTGCGCTAAGTCGTTGGCGACCTTAGCCACGCAACCGCTCATCGTGCTGAAGGCGATGTTGCAAAAGAAGCGTGACGTGAAGAAGGTGGGCGGTAAGGTGATTAAGACCACCGACGACACCTACTTCGAAACCTTCCCTCAAGCGCTCCACCACTTGTGGACCACAGAACGGATCAAGGGTTTGTACAAGGGTGTCGCCCCTCAATTGGTGAAGGGGGTGTTTGTCCAAGGGTTGTTGTTTATGTTTAAGGACCAGATTGACATGTTGTTCATGTTCTTGCTCAAGGCGCTCAAGGGTAAGAAATAGCTTATTGATTAGGCGAGTTTATTATAGACACGAATGCGAAGCAAATGCATAAATGATTTTTGGAAACCTTGATGGAGTGGTTGTAGATCATGGTTGCGATGCTTGTCATATTATCACATGCGCTATCTCCGGTGTGGCTGCGAATGAAAGAATCACCTGCCTAAAAGCGGAATGACACGGTGGGGTGAACTTTTACAACCGATTAGTTTAACCTTTATGCACAGCTGATTATTATGGTTTACCTTGCTTTCATCTGCGATGGTTGACTGGCGAGTGGTAAGAGTCTATACTATTATTGAATATTGGCGATTATTTGTCAAATTTTGTAAAACAAATAACATTACCTCTTTCTAAGCATAACCACCGAGAGGTGGATATTTTATAGCCGTATTCGAAGGCACTTGATTAGCACTTAACATTGATGTTCTTTCATATCGTCAAGGATCCGATGAGGTCTATACAATGCGAGATTGAAAACTACTAATTTCTGAAATACGACACAAGGATAACTTTAACAATATCATCACGAAATATACCATCATGTCACCTAATTTAATGCTTTTTTAACTGAACTTTTGGTACCAGGTCTTTTGCTAAGGGCCACACGACAGTCGCGATGGCGCAATACCCTTGGGAGCACACTTCACGATGAACGACACGGTATATATAAGAGTAGGCATGATCCTGATACCGAAACTACCAACTATCAGCTCGAGGTAACCGCCAGCTATCGTTGCTTATCCAACAAGGCCCGTATCCAACGCTATTCGCCCATATCGCTATCCTCACGTGACTAGGGTTACGCCCTAATATTTCTGTGCACACCGAAGTCCCGCACACTACCACGAAAAACACTTCCGCGAAAAATTCTTCAGTAACCAACCAAGTCAATATGGGTAAGGGTAAGCCTAGAGGGCTTAACGCTGCTAGAGCCTTGAGAACTTCGAGACGTGACAACAGATGGGCCGACCAACAATACAAGGCCAGACTTTTGGGTACCGCCTACAAGTCGTCGCCCTTCGGTGGTACTTCGCACGCCAAGGGGATTGTGCTTGAAAAGATTGGTGTTGAAGCCAAGCAACCCAACTCCGCTATTAGAAAGTGTGTCAGAGTTCAATTGATCAAGAACGGCAAGAGAGTCACCGCTTTCGTCCCCAATGACGGTTGTCTTAACTACGTCGACGAAAACGACGAAGTCTTGCTCGCCGGTTTCGGTAGAAGAGGTAAGGCTAAGGGTGATATCCCCGGTGTCCGTTTCAAGGTCGTCAAGGTCTCGGGTGTGTCGCTTTTGGCTTTGTGGAAGGAAAAGAAGGAAAAGCCCAGATCGTAATCTTCTTTCTTCCAAAGCATAATTAGTATAATAGATATAAAGGTACGGGTTTGATTCAACGTAGTCTTTCGTCAATATGCTTTATGATACCCCGTGAAAGATTTTCACTAGTCCGGAAAATTTTCACCGATCAGAGGTCAGTGCCTAAATCTTTCAACAATGCTCGATGATAATACAATTTTATTAAACCCATTTATATCCCAATTTATCTTTAAATAATTTAAACCATTTGTGCCAAAGCTTTGACAAGCTTCGGCGTGTTTTCAATAGCTTCAGTAGGCAAGTCGTATTCTTCGCCCAGTTCAACAATGACACCAGCAACATTATGCCCCAGCAGCATAATGTGACGGAGCTTGCTTTCAACCAGCTCGTACTCAGCGTTGCCTAAGCTGCCAACGTCAATCATCACTGGACGGTCACCCACCTTAGTCAACACTTCATCGATTTGTTGCAAACACAATTTAGTCACATTGACCACGACGAAGGTGTCATCATTGCCAGTGGTGCCCATGACCGCCACAAGCCCCTGTTTGGTGATGTTCATGAAATGGTGAGGATTCTTAGATGCCAGCATCGAGTCAAAACACAGTTGAAGCTTGTGAGTGTAAGTGGTTTCTGAGTAAGGAGTATCATCATCGTGACAAGCGAAGCCCACAGGGAACTGAATACCCAGAGCAATTTCACGATGAAGCTGCAGTTCACAAAGCAGCAGCAGCACTAGCAGCATACTGAAGACGTCGTCAAAGTAGTGATGCAGTAATAAGTCTTGAGTTTGTCCAACGAGAGGAAGCCTCAGCGCCATTTCCATGAGCAATGTACGGGTCAGCGGGAGACCATGGCCCACTTCAAACAGAGCACTGGTGCCGTTGTACCTCAGAGAGAAGTTAGTTCTCATACAAAGTTGGATGTTATCGCAAGCCATAGTGGGGATCCATCTCGAGCATTCTTGAGCTTGATAAGCGTCCCGGATCCGCTTGGGACCAACCACCACCAATAAGTCACCCTTACCGTGGATTCGATCCAGGATACTGTGACGGTGACCGACGATTTCGTCAGCAAGCTTAGCATCGAGGGGGAGCATATACTTTTGCATCAAGTCAGGGGCGGGCACATGGATGAGCGGCTCTCCCAGGAACCTGGTCGGAGCTTGGTATTGGTCTTCTTCTTCTTCCGCTTCATCATACAGCAAAAGTTCATCGTAAGCATCGGTTTCTTCGACATCGCTATCGCTGATGCGATCGAGTTTCAGGCCCACAGTGGAGAGATGGGTGGTGCTTCCCAAAGTCGCCAAGCTGTACAACAGCAGCAACGAATCGTTAGTTAATTTGACCATAATGTTGATTCAGGGGTCTGGTTGGTAAGATTCGGTTTTGCGGTCGAAGTACTTTTAACTGTTCTAGGTGAGTCACTGCACATGCTGAAAAAGAAAAAACTACTCCGAATGCGGCTTAGATTGGCCCGTTTTGCAATGGCAACAAGAGGTGAGGGAGCAGGGTTAGCGACACTTCTTGACTTTATTTGAATGGTTCGATTTATTGTTTTGGATAGTAATAACATAACTTTCCCATTCAATTGTTGATTATCGTACTTCCGAAGATGTCGTGAACGGCGCTTAAGAGCGGCTGTGGGCGGATGGATGGTTTTGGTTCGCGCACGACGATGCGACCAAGTGAACTTACGGTTGTAGTGAGACACTGAATACAAGAGACCACAGGCTTACCATTACATCAAATGAAGCCTCAGTCAATTACCCTCCTCCAAAAAATTGATAGTGATGTCGAGCAAATCCTCAGTAAATTTCAAAATATCTTTGAAATCCTGCAAAGCGTCGACAAGAACCGCGAGCAGCTCGCAGTAGAACTGTTAACTATCGAACTGGATGCCCTCAATATCATCAGACTTTGTGAAGATTTACTCAATATATCCCGTGGGCTCAAAGAGCAATGGGTGTTGGGGTCGATGAAGGTCGATGCAGTGCCGTCTGTTGGTGATGTTGATACCGACAAAGTGTTTTGCCAATTTAATGCATTGACGGAAGCCATCAGCAAGTTTGCTACCATGGAAGAGGCATAAGCTTCCCGAAGACTATGTGGAAGCAGAGCTTTGTCTTCGAGGTACGTCATGATCAGTCAAGATCATAATTGACCGAGTTCAACTCAGGTTCATGGTGAAGTTTGAATCGCCATGAAACGGTATGAGCCAACCTTTGGGACTTATTAAAATTGCATAATCTACAATTGGAGATATTTCGAAGACTCCAGAAGAATGCTTATTGTCGCGTGGGGTTATAGGGAAGGAACTACGCACTCGAGCCATGATGGGTGCGATGTATATCACCTTAGAAAATCTAATCAAGATAATAAACCTCGATAGGATAATTCATAATCCAATCACCATCGCTGACTAGATCATATGAATGATATTGTTTATAACGAAAACGTTCCCTTTTGCATTCACCATCAATCACTATCAAATTCATCGGGTGCGAATTTTTCACCATCACCTTAAATGCTTAGATCGACGTTGTCGTTGGCTCGAGCCCAGGGGCTTCGCTGCACGCGGGTGTTCTATTCTACCAAGCCGGTGTCGTTGACGGCACAGGTGATGCCGTTGGACAAGGAGCTGGTGCTGGAAGCCGATGTCGACGAGTGGTTGTCTGCGGTGCAAAAGCTTAAGAAGGGGAAGGGTGTACAAGTTGAAACTCCTACGGAAGTCTACCTTTCGCAAATGACCCACCCGGAAACGTTTTTGGAACAAGAGTTTGAGCCTACCGAAGCTCAGCTTGCCGAAGTGGCCGAATATAAAGACATTGCCATCCCGGCTAGAGAAGACCCAGTGGTGAAGGCGTTGACCAATATGATCATGCGGGATGGACGCAAGGCCAAGGCGGAAAAGGTCGTCCAAAGAGCCCTTTATATGGTGTATCTTCGTACTCGTCAAAACCCGGTGCAATTATTGACCACTACTCTCGATAAGTTGGCTCCCGTGGTTACTACTCGAGTGGAAAAGACAGGGTTTGCCAAAAACAAGGTTGTGCCGGTTCCTTTGACTAAGAAGCAACGTAATCGGATGGCGATCACCTGGATTTTGGACGGGGCTTCGAAGAAGAAATCCAACGATGGTGCCGTACGGTTGGCAGAAGAAATCGTGGCCGCTTATGAAGGTAAGCTGCTGGGTTACGAAAAGTTGGCTCAAATGCACCGTACTGCCATGCAACAAAGAGCTTACATCAAGTTTTAGAGCATTTGTATATAGAATTGGCTTCTTTAGCCAACACATCACCAACACGAAATAATGATGAAATCTCAACGTAGTCGTCCTCGCCAACATTGCATACTTGCAACGAAAAGCAAGTAAAGCAATTCATCCATTCACCGGACTAATACTTAGTACTAAACCCCTTCGTGTACTGGCTCCATTTATCGAACCTCGAGAGTTACGAGCCCCTACACACATCCAAAACTCCAATCGTGATAGTGGTGCGACTTTCCGGTGTAGTTCCGAGCCTCGAGTCATAAACTTAACCTCAATTAACCTGGTACAAATGACTCCCTTAACCGCCTCAACCTCCCAATATCTTCACCAATTATCATGATAATTCCGCTAAAAATTGTCAATTGTCGTCACTCCCTCTTAATCCTCCTTGTGCCTGTCTCCCTCATAATTAGCTCGCGAGTCATTTCCGGTGTCGCCTATAGCTCGGCTCTCATTGGCTACGCGCCAGCCACTACCCGCTCGAATTTTTCACTACCATTTCTCAATTGACTCCCCTAATCTACCACACGCCAATGATCCGTGGGACTACTGTTCGCTCCGCTGCCAAGCTTGCCGCTCCTCGCCGGATGCTTCTGACCGCTGCCGGTGTCACCAAGTTCACCACCCTTTCCAACGGGGTCACCGTGGCCACTGAAGCCAACCCTCATGCCACTTCGGCTACCGTGGGGTTGTACTACGGTGCTGGGCTGAGATCGGAACACACCTTCTCCAACGGGATCTCGGCGTTGACCACCAACATTTTGTCGTCGAAGGTTGCTCCTGGGGTTGCTTTGTCGGCGTTGAACGCTCGCGAATACAACGGTATCATTGCTCAATCCACCAACGACAATGTCACTGGCGCCGCTGAAACCATCGCCGAAATCATTAACCACGCCCCCGAAGTGGTGGCTAAGGCGAACTTCGGGGCCGAAAAGGCTAAGTTGTCGGCTCAAGCCGCTGCTATCGAAGCTGACCCTAACGCTAAGGTTGCCTCGCACCTCGTGGCCACCGCTTACCAAGGCTACTCCCTCGGGTTGCCCATCTACGGTACCGTTGAATCGATCCCCGGTTTGCAAGTCGAAGACGCTCAACGCGTGCTCGACAAGCAAGTGGTGTCGGCCAACACCGTCGTCGCCGCTGCCGGTAACATCAACCACGAACAACTCGTGGAATCGTTGGAAAGATCGCTCAAGATCTCGCAAGGCCTCAAGCCCGCCCTCCAACCCGCCACCTTCTTGGGTTCGGAAGTGAGAATGAGAGATGACACCATGCCCAAGGCTTACATCTCCATCGGCGTCAACGGGGAATCGCTCACCTCGCCCGAATACTACGTGGCCAAGGTTGCCGCCAACGTCTACAACCTGTTCAACCAAGACTCCACCATCGCCCACTACACCTCGCCCAAGTTGGCGTCGATCGTGCAAGAATACCACATCGTCGACAAGTACACTCACTTCTCGCACTCGTACGCCGACACCGGGTTGTGGGGTTTCCAAGCCGAGATTTCCAACATCACCTCGATCGACGAATTCGTCCACTTCACCTTGAAGCAATGGAACAGATTGTCGACCACCATCGGTGACGCCGAAATCGCCAGAGCCAAGAACCAAACCAAGGTGGAAATCTTGAGCGCGTTGAACTCGCCCAACGCCATCGCCAACGACATCGCCTCGAAGATCTTGTTGGCTGGGTACAGAAACTCCGTCAACGAAGCCTTGGAACAAATTGACGCCATCAACACCGAAACCGTCAAGCAATGGGGTAGAAAGAAGTTGTGGGACAAGGACATCGTCATTTCGGGTACTGGTCAAATCGAAGACTTGTTCGACTACAACAGAAACAGAAACGAAATGGCTGCCCTTAGATTCTAAGCAGTCTCATTGCATCGAGAAAAACATATATATATTTAATTGTATGAAGATAAGACTTCCATGTATTGCGTATTTAGTCACGGGTCTCGAGTCATCTTCTTCGTCCGAGCTTGGTATTGGTTTTGAAGTCTCCACTCTCCCCCTCGCCCCAATTCCACCAACTTCTCGGAACGCTTCTTCATCGCCAACGTTTTAGCATCGGTTTCTCCAAAGTAATGAGGTGCTGCCTGTACAAGCCACTTGGGATTGATTTCAGTAACCACTTGCATGTACTCTCGAGTGGTGAGTAAAAGCAGATGATAAACGACAAATTGGGGCCTTTTGGTGTATAAACAGGACAGTGGATGGATCGATACCGGAGTGTCGGTGGATATTGTTTTGTATCCTTCGACATGGTCTCGCCGAGCCAGGTTCTTAAAGAAACCAGCGGCAATCACTTGGCGAACCCGGTCCAAATTCAGTCCACACGACGTAATCGTTTGACGATTGCGGTTCATGATGGTGGTTAACTGTTTCCGGACCTCCAACGCTCGCTTCATGCTTCGTTCGTGGATGTAATTGTCACGACACCACTTGCCGCTACGTTGACTCAGTTCCCAACCGCGGTACACGTTGAGCAAAGTCAAATGGTCCAGTTGCAGGTGGTGGAACCGTTGCTTTCTGCGGTCGGCATCAGCGGCGTGATCCTTAGGCCGATACCAGATCGATTGCACTGAAAGCATGGCGATGATCAGCATCACTTCCTGGGAGCACAGAAACGGTTCTTGAGCCAGTAAAATAAGGGTTTTGGCAAGTAATGGGTCCATGGGAAACTCGGCCATCGATCTCCCTAAGGGAGTGAGAAGACCACTATCGTTCAACGCTCCCATATCGTAAAGATCACGTAATGCCACCAACATCGCCAGTTTAGGCGGCGGATCCATGAAGTCAAATCCTAATAAATCATTAATCCCCATCGCTTTGAGCATCAAAATCGTATGGCTAAGGTTTTGTCGTTGGATTTCGGGGGTAGTTGTCGGCTTCATCTCCCGATCGTAAGCTTGCTCGGTATAGAGCCGATAACATTTACCGGCGGCGGTACGACCAGCACGACCCGCCCGTTGATTTGCCTGGGCTTGAGAAATGGGTACCACCTTAAGTGTGTCCATACCAAGACGAGCATCGTAAGCATTTAGTTTAACAAACCCAGGATCGACGACATAGCGAATACCATCGATAGTAATCGAGGTTTCGGCAATATTGGTTGCCACCACCACTTTACGGGTACCCTTGGGAGCGGCATCAAACACTTTCCGTTGCATCTCTGGCGGTAAGGCTGCGTACATCGGAAGAACGAGGAGGGGCGAGGCCAGGTCACCCATTACTTTTACTCGTTCGAAAAGTGCCAGACAACACGTATCAATTTCATCTTGACCAGTGAGGAAGACGAGTATGTCTCCACCCAATGGCTCCAGCAAATGGATTTGCATTACTGAGTCAAGCACCAGAGCCACGTAATCGACTTCCGGTTGGGCGGTGTACATCGTTTCCACTGGAAATGTCCGCCCTGGGATGTTAAGTACGGGACAGTCACCGAAATAGTGCAGAAACTTCTCCAGATCAAGCGTTGCCGACGTACAAATCACTCGCAAGTCAGGATTAGCTCGAGCGGCATCTTTAACGAGGGCGAAAAGAATATCGGTTGCCACTGTCCGCTCGTGGGCTTCGTCCAACATGATCACCAGGTACTTGGACATGGTAGGATCCAGCAACGCTTCCCGTTGGAGCATACCATCGGTCATGTATTTGATGCGAGTACGAGGACTGGTGACGTCGTCAAATCGCACGTAATAACCCACTTCCTCGCCCAATTTGACGCCCATCTCTTCGGCAACACGAGCAGCCACCGTCGATGCTGCCACTCTCCGTGGTTGTGTACAACCAATGATGCGATTGGGTCCTGCCATAGCTTCTTCGTATAAGTATTGGACAATTTGAGTGGTCTTCCCCAGCCCCGTTTCCCCCACCACCACGACAAACTGGTTATCACGGATGGTGTCGACGATTTTCTGGCGCATGGCATACACGGGGAGCTGTTTTCTGGCTTCCACCATCAGTAATGGCGCCGCCGTCTTAGCATGCCGTATCGCCGTTTGTTGATTACGCCACTGGCTGATGACATCGGCAACCTTATCTTTGTGCTGTTCCCGGTAATCCTGGGCAAACTTGGATCCAGTAGCTGCCACCCGTGCGAGTTCACCTTGCGGTTGTTGAGCTTTTTGTGGAGTAGAGGCAACCACTGACTCTATATGCTGGTCTTCAAGGAGCTTCGGGAGACCCTCCTTAACATGAACGTAAAATTCAGGTTCATTGGCAGCTTCTTCAGCCACGTCGGGTTCGTCGAGTTCAGGATAATCCTTGGCCAGTGCCACCCCAGCTGCGATCAATTGCCGGATTTCCCACCGTTCCGGTGACGTTAGCCGACGACGCTTAGGTTCAGGATTATAGCTTCGACCTCGATCTTCTTCAACTTCCTCAATACCCGTCACCTGGTCGATATTTTTCATCAGAAGTTTTATTTTGGGAGAAGTAGCCAAAACTTTGACAAACACTTGCTGACCCGACTTGACCACCAAGTCGGGAGAAGCGATACGACGGACACTGAGCTGAGATATGTGAGCAAGACCCGATTTATTACCCGGAAGCTTAACAAAGGCCCCATAAGGGACAATATTAGTGACGATACCCAGCACGATGGTCCCAGGATGAAGGTCAGACTCTCGATTTCGGTCCTGATTTCGGTCCTGATGCCGTTCCAGTTTATTTGAAGTTGTAGACGTCACTGGAGGTCGAGTATTGGGAAGGGATAGTCCTGTAGCTGGACGGTATAATGAATAGCATCCATTAATGAACTCTTGAGGGAAATCTTCTCCACCATTCTCCACAGCTAACTGTTTGAACAGATCTAGACTCAGCAGTTTGGTAAGGAGCAGATGAATAAATCCCGAGACAGTGCCGTCATCATCGATACCAAGATGTTTAGCGATGAGGGGCTTAAGGGCAGCAGGGTCCATGGACGGAAGGATTAGGTAGTTTGGGAAAGTGCCACGGGAGAACTTTATTCAAGGGAGAAACGTCAGGTGACGATCAACGGTATACTGTATCGATGGAGTTAGGGTTAGGGTGTTTTCTCGGAGGTGATGTGGTCATTGATAGTGCGACTGGACCCGTCTATGCGGTAAGAGATGTCTCATCCATATGATGGTTGAAATTAAATAGATTGATGATAATTCGCTTTGTTTTCAAGAATTCATGAATGACTAGCTTCGACATGATAACCACTCAATTTTAAATAGGATGACTGCGTTATTCAATTTGCTCAGGTAATCTTTAGTACTAATTGTGACCATCGTAATGACGATAAACTTGAAACCCTCCAATTGATACAACAAGGGAGCGTACGACTTACTTCGTTTTTGATAAAGTGACTTTACCTTCACGTCATGGTAGCATTGCAGCTTGCTAACCCGAGCCTAACAGTCGGGCTACTATCATCACGTGACATCAGTAGTGGAAGAATACAAACTGCATTGATTACATGTAATTTAATGAAAATTTACTAAACCAAACAACAATCGATACACTCACACTGTCGCAATATCTCACCGGTTTCAAGATGTCGGTGTGGTTTAATCTGGCTTCCCTACTAGCCGATCTCTCTAATTAGTGAGAGCGTTGACAGTCTCATTTGACAAAAGGTTTGCCACCAGTGCGCACTCACCACCATGTCCAGAGAAGACCCGATCAAGGCTGAAAAGGACCTTCTGGCCCTCCTCGACCAACAATTCCCTGACATCGAGAAGCTTCCGTACAAGGAAGGGGTGGAGAAGCTTCTTCAGCTTGAAAAGCAGACGAGACAAGCGCTGGATGTGCTTTCGTCGAAACGAGTGCTCAAGCAGATTGCCACCACCCTCATCGACAACAACGACTGGGAGTACTTAGATGAGCTTGTGGTATCACTTTCCAAGAAGCATGGTCAGCTTAAACTGTCGATCCAGGAATTCATCCAGATGATTATCTCGCGGTTGTCGGAATTGGACGATAACAACAAGAAGCAAGTGGAGACGAAGATCAAGGTGATTGAAACGATTCGGACCGTCACCGATAAGAAGATCTTTGTCGAAGTCGAACGGGCCCAAGTTCTGCGGATTTTGGCGGAAATCTACCTTAACCAGTACAAGGACTTGGACAAGGCGGTGGACATTTTGTGTGACTTGCAAGTCGAGACTTACTCGATGATGAACTTCTCCGACAAGATCGAGTACATCTTGGAACAGATCGATTTGACCCTTCAAAAGGGCGACTTTGCCCAAGCCAAGATCTTGCTGCGTAAAATTATGCTTAAGCTGCTCAAGCTGCACCCTGAGTTCAAGAAGACGTACTTGGGGTACTTAATTCGCATCCTGACCCACGAGTACGACTACTTGAGCACGGTTCAACACGCGCTCATGTTGCTTGACCTCGAACCGCTGTCTGACTTGGCGGTACTGATTGTTTATTACATCATTCTTGCTAAACACATCCCTGAGCAACACGATTTGATGCTTAAGATCAAGCTTAATCCCCACATCATTAAGCTGGTGTCGCCGCACGTATTCCATTTGCTCGAGCTTTTCACTACTGATGAGTTGATCCACTGGCACGACATTAACCGCGACTATGCCGACGAGTTTGCCAAGCTGGAAATCTTCAAGGATGAAACCAACTTCAAGAACTTGCAAAAGCGGATCATTGAGCACAACTTGCGCACCATCAACAAGTACTATACTCAAATCCAATTGCCGCGGTTGGCGGAATTATTACAACTACTGGTGGATGACCTGGAACAATACGTACTGGAATTGGTCAATCTGGGTATGATTAGCGCCAAGATCAACCGTCCCGAAGGCATCATTCGCTTCAGCAGCCCCGGCACGTCGCTGAAGGCCCTGGACCTGAGCCGCATCAACGACACCTTGAACAGCTGGTGTCACAATGTCGACACGTTGTTGGAGGAAATTGACTCCATTGGTCACTTGATCAATAAGGAGGAAATGATGCACGGAATCAAGCAAAAGGCCTAGTCCACTAATGAATAGTAAAGAAACGACCATTAAAAGAGATGTAAAAAACAATCCAAACAACCCAGAAAGATTGTCAATTTGTAGCTACAATAATCATGTTACTCGATTAACCATTATCAGTTGGTATATGGGGAATTGACGTAGTAACTAGCAATTCCATTTACGTGTCTCTACTGAATCATATAAATGCCATTGACAATTTACGACAATACAATAAATAAACACTCCAATTGATTATCATCTATCACCTACAAGGCAATCAATTAATGATTGGTCTAACTATATTGAGGCTAATCTTAGGTGTTTATTGCTGAAAGGTAGGCAAGAAGTCAGGTCAAGAAGCGAGTTTCGCGGCCAGTCCTAGTCCCAGAGAAGAGTAGTCAAGATCAAGAAGCTATCCCCGAAGACGGGCTAGATCCTAGTCCTCGTAGTCTTTTCCTTGTCCTCCTTGTCTTTTCCTAGTCCTCCTAGTTTTTTTTTTTTTTTTTCGTTGACACGGTCTGGGTCGCCGCACTAAATCGACACGTAATTTTCAAGTGTCACCACGAGCACCTTGAGTATGAGTGGGTACACCCTAGTTTATGAGCCCAACTCGGCGACCAAGACGCTGGTGCACGAGTTCAAGCAGTTGTTGGAGAAGGGGAAGGATGACGTCAAGATCGACACGATGAAGCGCATCCTCGTCGCCATCATCAATGGCGATCCCATGCCTGACTTGTTGATGCACATCATTCGGTTTGTCATGCCTCTGAAAAACAAGGAGCTTAAGAAGCTCTTGTACTTCTACTGGGAAGTGTGTCCCAAGATGGACGAACACGGCAAGATGCGCCACGAGATGATCTTGGTGTGCAATGCCATCCAACGCGATTTGCAACACCCTAACGAGTACATTCGCGGGAACACGTTGCGCTACCTCAATAAGTTGAAGGAACCGGAATTGTTGGAAACGTTGGTACCTAACGTCAGACAGTGTCTTGACCACCGCCACGCCTACGTGCGCAAAAACGCCGTGTTCGCGTTGTACCTGATCTATAAGGTGCTGGACCATCTTTGTCCCGATGCCGACGAAGTCATCTACCAATTCTTGTCCGATGAATTCGACTCCGTGTGCAAGCGTAACGCGTTTGTGTGTCTTGGTGACCTTAATCGTGAAATGGCCCTCGCATACATTCAGGCCAACATTGGCGTCATCGAAACGCTCGACCCGTTGATCCAATTGGCGTTCATCGAGTTTATCAAGCGGGACGCGTTGGCTAACCCCAGTCTCAAGGTCCAATACACTCAGCTCGTCGAGGAGATGGTGGAACTGCTGCCACTGAACGTGGTGGTGTACGAAGCCTCCACCACTCTTTCGCAATTGACGTCGCTGCCGCTGGCGGTGTTGTTGTCCGCCACCAAGTTTGTCGAATTGGCGACCAAGGAAGCCGACAACAACGTCAAGATCATCCTGTTGCTGCGCATTGATGACCTTAACCGCGAGTACCCTGGTGTCATCAACGAATTGGCGCTTGAAATCTTGCGCGTATTGCTGACTCAAGACATCGATGTCCGTCGTCAAGCCCTCGATGTCGCCCTCAAATTAGTGACGCTGAGAAACGTGGAAGACATTGTTAAGCTTCTCAAAAAGGAATTGGAAAAGCTGTCGGTGGCCACCGAAGATAAGACCGCCGAATACCGTCAACTTTTGATCAATGCCATCCATCAATTGGCCATCAAGTTCGTTGAAGTTGCCACTAACGTCATCGACTTATTATTGGACCTGATGGGCGATCTTAACACCGCCGCTGCTTATGAAGTGATTGTGTTCGTTAAGGAAGTGGTGGAAAAATTCCCCAACTTGCGTCAAGGCATTGTTCATCGGTTGATCCAAACGTTGCCTGCGGTGAAGCTGGGTAAGGTGTTGCGCGGGTCGTTGTGGATCATTGGTGAATACACGTTGGAAGAAAAGCTTGTTCAAGAAGCTTGGAAGTTCATCCGGGGCCTGGTGGGTGAAGTCCCCATTTTGGCGTCGTTCCGTAAGAACAAGGATGAAGACGAAAACAAGGACGATGAAGAAAATGATGACGCTGCGCCCAAGCCCACCAAGAAGCCGGTGGTGCTCCCCGACGGTACCTACGCCACCGAACTGGCGTTCCTGGCCGATGCTACCGATGCAAACGAGGACCAAGATGCCCACCGCATCCGCCACCTTATCCTTAAGGGCGACTACCACCTTGCCGCGGTGTTGGCGCTGACCCTCGTCAAGCTTGTGCTTAGACTTGAACAATTAGGCACGAAGAAACCGGTGCTTAACGGGCTCATTGCCGAAGCACTTTTGATCATGGTGCTGATTGTTCGCGTGGGTGAAAGCCAGTACGTGGAAAAGCGGATCGACGAAGACTCTGCCGACCGCATCATGCTGTACGTGCGTATTTTGACCGATGACGACGCCCGCGACCAGAAGATCCTTGAAGAAACATTCTTGAATGACACCCGGGATGCTTACGCCGATCAAGTTAAGGAACTGGAGGTTAAGAAGGCGGCCGCCGTGGCTCAAGACTTGCAAGACAATGCCGAACAAGTTGATGATGCCATTACTTTCCGCCAATTTGTGTCTAACGCTAAGGTGAGCCAAGGCTTGCTGGACGACTTGGCGTTGACTCTGTCGTCGCTGGCGAAGAAGGACGACTTGAGCTCGCGTCTTAACAAGATCATCCCCTTGACTGGGTACTCCGACCCCATCTATGCCGAAGCGTACATTAAGGTGCACCAGTACGACGTGGTGCTCGAAGTGTTGTTGGTGAACCAAACCACCAACACTTTGCGCAATTTGCTGGTTGAATTCGCCACCTTGGGTGACCTTAAGGTGGTGGACAAGCCGGTGACGGCGAACATTGGTCCCCATGGCTTCTACAAGATGCTGGCGACGGTGAAGGTGACGCTGGCGGACACGGGTATCTTGTTTGGTAACATTGTCTACGACGGGCTGCACTCGGACGACTCGACGATCGTCATTTTGAACGACATCCACATTGACATCATGGACTACATCAAGCCTGCTACTTGTTCCGAGCTGCAGTTCCGCAAGATGTGGAACGAATTCGAATGGGAAAACAAGATCACCATCAAGCTGCCGATTGCTCTGCTCAAAGAATACTTGGAAAAGTTGATGGCCGGTACCAACATGAACTGTCTCACTCCGGGGGCGGTGATTGGCGAGGAGTGTCAGTTTTTGCTGGCGAACTTGTACCTGCGGTCGACGTTTGGGGAGGATGCGTTGGCCAATGTGTGCATTGAGATGAAGGATAACGGTCCCATCATCGGACATGTCCGGATCCGGGCCAAGGGTCAAGGGCTTGCGTTGTCGTTGGGAGACCGGGTCAATGCCATTTCCAAAGGCACCCATTCGGGCGATGCCGTCGCGTAGTGATGATATAAAATGTCTATGAATAGAAAGTACCAGTTTTTGACCCGAGATGCGATGATGCGATTAAATGGAGGTCATCCCGGTAATGTCACCACACCCTTTAAAAGTAGCAATTAAAAGAAGGTTAAAGGGAATCAATTACGTATAAATCATTTAGGAATCTCCCGAGATCGGATCCGAAATCACGGTGTCAGTGTAATGGCATATTTGCTGTGCTTCCCCTCTTCGCGCTCGCTTCCCCACTTGACGCGTAGTAAGCCAACATCACGGATGCACTGATGTTAATTTGCCTTAAGACTTCACTGACACACCCGGCTGAAAGCCCTCACCGTAAACCCGTTGAAAACTACCAGTAGTAAGCAACTATCATTTTAATTAGTTAACATTTCCCTATTAGGGATATTCAATTAATTAGAGAAGAAATACGGCTTGGTTTACCTAGCCCTACGATAATTGCCTTAACATTACCATCGTCTTCATTCGGGGTCTCAAGCCCGCTCACTGTCGTAGTTCCTTCATCTCCCGGGACCGGGTCCCCTCGCGCTCGGCCATTAACTACCGTCGGCATCGACCATCCCTAGTAAAAGGCAGGTTGTTACCACTAAACCGTCCAATTAAACCCCGATAAATTTACCTCCTATTTATCACCACCTATCAATTGATTTGTGGTCACTAAATCCTAGCATTTACCCCGGGTTAGTGGTGCCATTACTGGTGCCCCTCCACCCCACCGGGAGTTGCCGCCGCACGCTGCCACCCGTGCAGGTCCATGGACAATTCTTTCCCGAGAGGGGTTTTTCACATATATATCATCCGCCGTCACTAAGCTCACCTTGTGCCCTGTGACAAATTTCTCGACTCTGGCCGTGGGGAATTGATAACAACTGACTCCTAAACTTCGATACACAGAGGATGCTTAGAGTGATTCGTGCTCCGCAAGTAATGGCACCCCGGGCCCGGGCGGTGGCGCTGACGTTGAGATTGTCGTTCAGAGGCTACGCTAACTGGCCCGAACATCAAGTGATCAACATGCCGGCGTTGTCCCCCACCATGACCCTGGGGGGCATTGCTCTGTGGCTGGTGAAGCCCGGCGACCAATTGGCTCCGGGGCAACTGATTGCTGAAATCGAAACCGACAAGGCCACCATGGACTTTGAGTTCCAAGACGATGGCTACATGGCGCAAATCTTGCTTGGTGATGGTACCAAGGACATCCCCGTGGGTAAGCCCATCGCCGTGTTTGTGGAGAACCCCGACGACGTCGCCGCGTTCAAGGACTTCAAGCCCGAAGACGCCGCCGACGCCGACCAATCGGTGTCCGAAGCCGCCGCCCCCCCTAAGGAAGAACCCAAGCAGGAAGACTCGAAGAAGGAACTGGCGCCCGCGCCTAAGGAAGCCAAGTCGCTGTCGCCCAAGAAGAAGCTGGCGAAGTTGGCTTCGGGTGACCGCATCAGAGCCTCGCCCTTGGCCAAGCTGATTGCCCTCGAAAAGGGGATCCCCTTGGCTGGCGTCAAGGGTTCGGGTCCCGACGGTAGAATCTTGGCCAAGGACCTTGAAGGGTTGGAAAAGAAGGCTCCCGCCGCTGGTGCCGGTGCCGGTGCCACCACCGGTGCTCCCATCGCCAACGAATACGAAGACATTGAAATCACCTCGATGAGAAAGACCATTGGTTCGAGACTCCTTGCCTCGACTCAAAACGCCCCCACTTACATCGTGTCGTCGACCATTTCCGTGGGCAAGCTCCTCAAGTTGCGGGCGCTGTTGAACGCGTCGTCGGCCGACCGTTACAAGTTGCTGGTGAACGACTTGTTGATTAAGGCGGTGGCGGTTGCTGCCACCCGGGTGCCCGACGTCAACGCGTCGTGGTTGGGTGACCAAAACGTCATTCGCCGCTACAAGAACGCCGACGTGCTGGTGGCGGTGGCTACTCCCACCGGTCTCATCACCCCCATCGTGTTTGGCGCCAACCAAATCGGCTTGTCGGAAATCTCCCACAAGATGAAGGACTTGGGTAAGCGGGCCAAGGACGGTAAGTTGCAACCTCAAGAATTCCAAGGCGGTACCATTTGCATCTCTAACTTGGGTATGAACCACGCCGTGACCATGTTCACTTCGATCATCAACCCTCCCCAACTGGCGATTCTCGCCATTGGTACCACCGAAAAGAAGGCCGTGCCCTCTAGCGCTAGTGAACACGGCTTCATCTTCGATGACGTCATGACCATCACCGGTACTTTCGACCACCGGGTGGTCGACGGCGCCCTTGGTGGTGAATACATGAAGGAATTGAAGAGAGTGGTGGAAAACCCTTTGGAAATGTTGGTTTAGTGTAATAGATGTAATGAATGCCCCGACGACGACAACAACAACAACAACAATAACGTAACTTGAAATTTCGTTAATAAGAAGAAAACGAAGCCAAATGAAATGCAATGGATTTTGTCATGAAGAGATTCAAAACCAACTCGCTGAGGCCACACCTTGAAAATCATGAAAGCTGTAAACAAAGTCGATGAGGTTCTGCTCAGGGAATTGGCAGCGGTTCTTCATCTTATTTTGAGAAGCTTGGGCCAGCATTAGCTAATCTGACTTAGGGATCTACTTACGTCCTAACCATTTCGAAAAGTCCCAACCCCCCTCCTGTGGGTCCAGAAGGCTGTTAAGATATAAGCTAAAGTTAAGCTTAGAGAAGCTTAGATGGTTAGGCTACCATTTGTCATTCTCAACTCTAATCAAGGTAATAAATGACAGTCTCTATTTGAAGCTGAGTCCTAGAACTGGGGTGGAGTGAAGCTAAAATGAAGGGAGGAAATTTAACAGGTTTACAGTCTCGAAGACAGGCAGCGTCCTAGTGACGGGCAGAGTCCTAGTCCTCCGTAGCCATATTTCCGATTAATCGTATGTTCGTGTTTTTCCGCCTTTCGGAAAAAGGGATGCCTTAGGCACACATCCCTTACTCGATTCGTTGCTATTTCCTCGCACCATAGACAACGGAATTGAGTCCATAAACACGAGTTCCAAGAAAGCGGAAACCCGCAAAAGCAATGCACGTTTCTCCTCATCCACGTGAAACGGGCTCTAAAGTTTTCCCGATAGGCTTGTCGTTAGTTATTTAAAAAGGACCCCTAGATGATAATGACGTACCCCGGACTCGACTCGTACCCTTAAATCTTGGCGACTTATCCCCTTCGGCGTTTAGCCACTCGCGGGCTCAACTGTATTTCGCCGATAAATTAAGAGTCATCCGAGTGCGTTTCGTTTGGCTGCATAATCGCCTCTACCTCCCCTCTCTTCCTGCGGTTGCCGCTTCCCCCCACCCGCACTTGCCGCTTAACTCCAGACGTAAAAGTGATCCATCACACGATTGGCTGCTACGCCCCTATCATGAGGAATCGTCGGCTATTTTGTGGAACTTTTGTCGTCATTATCGTGCAGACCTGCTTTCCATGCGTCGAATCTAATCCCCGTCGAATTTGTGGCTGTGACGCACCCGATGCTATAATTGGGTGACAGTTTGAGCATCATCGACGTCTAGCGGCCACTACCACCACCGTAAACGTTTACATAAAGCGACATCCACATGGTTAACAACCCAACCCCGTATACGTAGCGTTGTAAGCAAATATACGTCGCTTGAGGTCTCGCTTCGCGTACTTACGGCGATAGCGACGGAGGCGCACTTCCGATTTGAAGCGACGTATGATGTATACCGAGGTGTACAAGCCTAATAGCGAACCAGCCTCACATAATCACCGTTGCCCAGAGAATTTACATCGGGAGACGTGGTGATTTGATAGGTTTTCAAAGGCGTAGATCACCCCAAGTGGTGGCTTAGAAAGGGGGGTGGGGCTGCTTGGCCCTGCACATGGCACCACCGAGATTAATTACACACTCTAAAAGGTCTTCACCCCCCACACTCGAATGTGTGTATAATAGCTTAACCCCGAACCAAACTTTTCCATCTCACTTAGGGGCCACTTTCGTCCATCCGCTTCACCGTTCTATGGAATTAGGCACCCTGATGTTACTGCCACTTACTCGTCCCCGGTCCCAGCTGCTGGTGCTCCCTCCGTTCTCACCCCCACCTCCCCCGTCGGCTTCCGATCCGCAGAACCCAGGCTCGCCTCCGTCGTCGTCAGCCCATGACCCTTCGTCAAAATCACTGCTTGCTGAGCTTAAAGTGCTTGCCGATGGACAAGTAATGAAGGTGCAAAAGAGCCGTCAGCGTCGGATTCTTCTGTGTGTGTATTGTCACTCGAAGAAGATCAAGTGTCTGCGAGACCAACCCGTGTGTCGTAAATGTGATCAAATCGGCATCGAGTGCAAATATTTCATCAACGAACGGGTCAGTCGAGGCGGTAAAAAGAGTGCTCGACGTCAGCTGGCGGTGTCGGAAGGACTGGGGCTGGAGCTGGCTCCCCTGGTCCCCCTGTCTAATGCCATGGCGTCGTCGTCACTGCTGAATCATCACGATATGCCTCTGGACCTGGTGTCGTCGTCATTACCCAGCGATGGCGGCGTCACTCTGGACGCATCGGCATTACCTAAACTGCCGAAAATGAAGGAAGAAGACCACCACTTCCATAAAGACCCGCTGCCGCCGATCTCAGAACTTCCCTTTTTCTCGTTCATCGCCACTCCTGAAAGTAATGGTCCATCCCATCACTCAATCAATGATAAACGAGGGGTTAGCACTCCCCAAATGCCCACGTTACAAATCCCCATCATGAACCAACTGCTGAATAACATGACCAATAACTACTTCAAAACTAACTACTCCCAAGTGCCTAACGAGGAAGGATTTGCCTTTAATCTCGCCTCGTTTGCGTTTCTGGGAGAGTTTAACCTGCCCCTGGAGGCGCTGGCGCCACCAGCGCCCCAAGCACCGACGCTGGCTCCAGCCCAGAACAACCCCCCACCCCCGTCCAAGCAACAATCATCAAATAAGGATTCGCTGTACTTTAACCGGGGAGTCAATAACTTCTTTGACCTGGCTCCGGGCACGGTGGCCCAAGTACCACTGGCAGCCGCCCCCACAGCACCACCATTGCTGAGTTCATTAAACCCCTACCTGCTGAATCCGGCGACACTGGTCAATTATCTTTATGGCTCGAACACCAACTATCAAAATGATAATTTGGTCGACGAACTCAACGATTACCTCCCCATTCTGGCGGAACGACTGCGAGAACTTGTTGATCGCTACGTGAACCTGGTCCATATTTTACTTCCAATTGTTGCCAACCTTGACGCCTTCCGCCAGGAGCACGAACGTTATTGGCGGCTTCAAGCCAAAAATGCTCGTGGTCTGCGGGCGCTGCTGCTGGTGGGACTGCTGCCGGGAGATAGTGATGAGTTCAACTACCTTGAATTCTATGCCCTCTACTTCCCCATCATGTACGCGCTGACGATTCTGGAGTTCGAAGAGTATGATAACTTGTTGCTTAACCAAGATATCGACAAATACCTCAAAGCGTTTAACAAGGTGTGCCAGTATTATAATTATCCCCATGGGCTTAAGACGATCGGGTTGCTTCTTGGTAACGTCATCATTCAACTGACGCTGCCTAATCCTCTGACGATGGAAATGCTGCAGATAATCCGGTACGCAAAGTTTTTACAGTTGCACAAGGATCCTGAAATCACCCTTAGAATTGGTAACCACGAAGTGGTAAAGTTCCGTCGGTTACTTTGGTGGGTCATCTTTGGTCTCGATGCACTTACATCCCATAACTTTTGTCTCCCTCCCGTTTGTCGTATGGATGATTTCAACGTGAGAATGCCTGACGACGAAGAGGAAATAATCAACGGTCTCGGAATCAAGGAAAAACGCCTCAACCTTGGCATTCTCCTGATGAATGTTAAGTTTACTTACGACCGCATTTTACTGGAGCTCGTGTATCACCTTCATAATGGGCTCTCGTCAAATATCACTCTGTCACAGGTTAATGACATCAAAGACATGATCTTGAGCCTATTCCGTCACATCCATACTCTGGTATTCCGGATGAACCAATCCATCAAGCTTCATCCTCCAGAAACGGTGCAAGAGATGAACTTGATCAACTTTTTGACCAATCATCTGTGGCTGTTCGTCGATAGAGCAACCATGTTGCTCCACAAGAAGATCCTTATGGGTGACGTCCAAAAACGTGATTATGCTGGGGGACTCTTTGCTGATCTGCCCCAGCTGCTTGTTGGCGGTGGTCTCAATGGTTCAAAGGACCCGTCGTCTTCCCAACTGGCACTTCTGCTCACAAAATATGAGGATACATTTGGTCATTTGGCAGAGGCGAATATCATCAAAAACTTCAATAACAGCCTGATACTGCAACTCAAATTCAACCAGCAGGAAGACTTCACTTATGAGAACATGCACAACAACTTGATTCCGCTGATCTTGCATAACCTTAACGACTTCCTCAAGTATAATGACTTCATCAAGTTTGGCCGGTACAATTGGTACGTGAAGCGAACCATCCCCCTTGATCTGATCATCCTTATGTTCGTCATCATTGCGGTGAAGTTCAAGTATGAATTTATGCAAATGGCGGAACTTTGTGTCTATGTGAAGCTCATCAATAAGGCGTTGTTCATTCTCAATCGGAAATGGTTTAAGAATGAAAAATATAAACGGATGTTGCTGCTTACCAATTTAACGTGGGAATACATCTTGAAACGCTACCAAGTGTTACCGCTCATCCTGCAATTTAACGATACCCATAAGTTGGGCGATGTCAGTGAATACTATGACTTTAGTGTCACCAGCTATCTCAATTTGAACGAGTTGTTCGATATTATGGATGTGCCTCAGCCGACATTGCCACAATCGTTCGGGTTTAACGGGTTAAAGTACGGCATGATCCAACTGGACCGTAACGTTGACCCCGAAAACTTGATGCCGGTGATGCAAGCGAACCAGCTTGCACGAATCATCCCGTTACTGTTAGACGTCAAGGCAGAATTGAGTCAGCTTAACGAAAAGATCTACTACGACTTGCGCAATAACTTTGTCGACATTAACGACTACTGTGCCTTCTACACCAGCTTAGAGCACATTTTGCACGAATTGATGGACTACATTAACCTGTGATTGGGGGTAGTAGTCCCTTAATTCATCGGAAGTGGTCGCTGCGACCACTACTATATATTTATTTTTGGTTTAATTAGTAAACATGTACGTCTTTAAGGTAATAATCATGTGTGGGGTAACAATTAGTGGAACATTCTACTAGTTATATACAAACGACCCACCTTTGTTATATGGGGCTCCTAACTGGGGAAAACCCCTGGGATCACAAACAGGTAAATTACTAAGGACGAAAACGCCAAGGGAATGAGCAACTCTTTTTCCATTTACAATCAGACAACACCAGTTAGACAATCATGACTAATAGATTTAAGCCATTATACGTTAATTGGGTTCAGTAGTGGTAGACTATCAATACCCTGCTTCTATTCCATTGACGAATCAACGTTTGGCAACCCCCCGCGATTCTGACGTCCGCCTCCGCATTATATTGCTAAATGGTTGCCCACGTCAAGTAAGGCACCTCACCTCACAAAGGGTAACCGGTAATTCCGTGTCGAGGAGTCGCTTGCTAAGCATCGAACATCATTACAAATCATTTACTATAATATTATATAGGAAAGGTATCAGCCGGGGACGTGAGCCCGCAAACTAGCGATTTTTCTCGAGCGGTCGCTTGGTGTGTGGTCAATCCAAAAGTTCCCATTGTTAGCTTGAACAAGCCTCGTTCAACCCACTCACAACCACAAACAACAAGTCTAGCGAATGATCCGTGCCGGAGTTAACCCCCTATTAACGTTGGCGGTGGCGGGGCCACCACGCCGGTTATACCGAGTCGGTGCTTGCCAGGGCCGAGTTTGGTTACGTCACCGTGCAGAAAGCCCACGGTCGAGCCAAAATTATATAAGAACCGTCCATCAGCAAAGCAACGGCACCATGACGCTTCAATCCATCACCAACAAAGACGTGGGCGACTTGCCCGTGGCTCCTCCCGACCTCAGTGGACATATCCTCGACCGCTTCTCACTCAAAGGGAAGGTAGCTACCGTTACCGGCTCCTCCAAAGGGATTGGTTGGGCTGTTGCCGAAGCCTACGCTCAGGCCGGTGCCGACGTTGCCATTTGGTACAATCTGACTCCCTCCGACGCTAAGGCTAAGGAACTTGTCGATAAGTATGGTATCAGACTGAAGGCGTACCATTGCAACATCACCGACGTCCAACACGTCAAGGAAGTAACGGAACAAATTGCGAAGGATTTCGGCACCATTGACATCTTTGTCGCTAACGCTGGGGTTGCCTGGACTAAAGGTCCCTGCTGTGACTTGGCTGAAGGGGTTGCCGAATGGAAAAAGGTGATGGACGCCGATTTGAACGCCGTGTACTACTGTGCTCGGGCGGTGGCTCCCATCTTCAAGAAACACCGACAAGGACGCTTCATCATCACCGCCTCGATGCTGGGACACGTTGTTAACGTACCGCAATTGCAAGCTCCTTACAACGCTGCTAAAGCCGCATGTCAAATGTTTGCTAAGTCGCTCGCCGTGGAATGGGCAGGATTTGCTCGTGTCAACTCGGTAAGTCCCGGGTACGTCGACACCGAACTTTCTCGGTTTGTCGACCCCGAAACCCTCAACTTGTGGTTGCAATTGATCCCTCTTGGTCGTGAATGTGACGCTCGCGAGTTGGTGGGAGCTTACGTCTACTTGGCTCTGGATGCGTCGTCGTATACTACTGGTGCCGACATTCGTGTCGACGGGGCCTACACCTGTCCTTAACTGGTTTATAGATGGGAATAATACGTTGATATTAATATACTACGGTTGTGTAAAGTAAATCTACAATGATAATCGTCTCCATTTCCATTCCCTAACCTAAAGGTAAGCCAGATTCAACAGAGCGTCCCAACCCCGGCGCTTACTCGGCGTTGGACTTCTTGTATTCTTCGAACGCGGTCAAGGCGTCTTCGAAGTGGTTGTTGAACAACTCTTCGTCCTCCAACAACGCCAAGATTTCTTGGTTGTCCAAGTCCAACATCATACCGGTGATCTTACCGGCGGCTTCGGGCTCTTGGGCTCTGCCAGTGGCGACGATCTTGGGGTACAATTCTTCACCCAACACCCGCTTTTGTTGGTCGGGCATCAAGTTGGCAATCACCGCCGCCAAGTCGCGAGGACGTTGGCCTTGGTTCTTACCGCCACGGTTACCACCGGGGCCGTAGTAGCCACGAGGACCTTGTTGCATCCCTTGAGGAGGGTAACCAGGCATCATGTAGGGCATGGGTTGACCGTTGGGGCCGACGGGGGCACCACGAGGACCCCACCCTTGTTGAGCGGGGTCAAATTGACCGGGTTGACCTTGAGGTCTGCCACCACGGCCACCTTGTTGACCCATCATCATTTGAGGAGGGAAAGGAGGTTGGCCACCTTGAGGACCTTGGTTGCCACGAGGACCACCGGGGAAGAACCCACCTTGGCCGTAGAACATGGCGGGGGGCATGCCGAATTGACCGGGCAAAGCACCGGTGGCAGCCGCCGATTGCATGCGCATTTGGTTGCGAGCAGCAATTTGTTGTTCCAATTGAGAACGTCTAACGTCCTTACGTTGGGCAAGAGCAACGTACAAAGGCTTGCCGAGCACCATTCTTTGGTTCATTTCGGTGATCGCCTTAGTGGCTTCTTCGGGAGACGAGAAGCACACGAAACCGAAGCCCTTCGACTTACCGGTGTCGTCGACCATCACCTTGGCCGAGGTGATGGTACCGAAAGGCTTGAATTCTTCTTCAAGCTTTTCCGAGTCGATCGAGTCGTCAAGGTTCTTGATGAACAAGTTGACACCTTGGTACTTCGACAACTTTTCGAGTCTGGTCAGCTCGTATTGCTTCTTGAGTTCTTCCATTCTTTCTCTCTTCTTTTGGGCACGACCAACGTAGATCTTTTGACCGTTGATTTCCTTGTCGTTCAAGTCTTCAACCGCCTTCTTGGCCGATTCGTGTTGTTCGTAGTTAACGAACCCGAACCCCTTCGATTTACCGGTTTCGTGGTCCTTTTCGAGGTGAGCCGAGGTGATTTGACCGAAAGGCTTGAACAAGTCTTCGAGTTGTTCTTGAGAGAATTCCGAGTCCAAGTTCTTGACGTAGACGTTGGTGAAGTTGGCCTTCATTTCTTCGAACTTCGATTCCCGGTCCTTCTTCGAGATGTGCTTACCGACGTACACTTCACGGTCGTTCAACAACATACCGTTAATGTTTTCGATGGCAGCTTGGGCGGCTTCAGGGGTGTCGTAGTGGACGAAACCGAAGCACTTGGAGTTACCCATGTCGTCGGTGGCGACCTTGCACGACAAGATCTTACCGAACACCGAGAAGGTGTCGTGCAAAGCCTTGTTGTCGATATCGGGGTGCAAGTTCTTGATGAAGATGTTCGATTCCCCGTTTCTTCTCGACGAAGGGTCACGTTGCGACCACATGATCCGGCAAGGACGGCCTTCGATGGGAGTGTAGTTGAGCTCCTCGATAGCCTTTTCCCCATCTTCGAACTTGTGGTAGTTGACGTAAGCGTAGCCCAACGACTTCTTGGTCACCGCATCACGGCACACCCGAATCGACGACACTTGGCCGATGGGGGAGAAGATTTCGTAGAGGGTAGCTTCGTTGATGTTGAAGTTCAATTCACCCACGTACAACGACGCCGACGAGTCGTTCATCGACGAAGAGTCTTCGGCGGCGGGAGACTCCGTTTGTTCCTTGGTGTCCTTGACATCCTTGGATTCGTCCTTAACGGACAACTTTTCAAATTGTTGAGTAACGTCAGCCATAGTTTAAATGGAAACGGTGTTGATTTTTTTTGACTTTTTCAATAAGCGGGAAGGATGGAGAAGGGTTTTCCTTTTTTTTGGGGTTTTTTTGATGGGAAGCTGTACTGAACACGGGGTGTTTGTACTAGCAGATGGAAGGGGTGGGTTAGAAAGCAAATTTTTCCAGCTGGTCTCAACTAGGTCGACGACCTGTATAGAAGCGCGATGAGGGGGGGAGGTTGCAGAAAGCGCATGGTGCCATTTGTTGATCTCCGTGAAACTAACGAGCGATGACTCCAACAAATTGATAATAACACAAGTGATGAGTTGTATCAATTTGCCATTGTTCTAGTGATGGGGGAGCATTTGTAGGTTGTTAACCCTAAGCTTTCTTGGCTGAGTCACGTGACGAGTGCGATGCCTCCACTCCGTGCCCCCCAATTGAGACGCTGATATGGGGTTAGGCTTTTATGGCCACTAAGGTTAGTTAGTCTAAGGGCGGCCCAATCACAAAACAAATTGCGGGTTTTTCTACTCTGCTTTTGAGTTTGGTGTGTCCGCTAATGCAATTGTCGTGAATCCCAATACAGCCATATTTGCTGCTATTCTCATCATAAATGATAGGTCACAAAAACATGTACTCCTGAGCACATCACGCACTTAACGGCAATGGGAGTGTCGGTCACGACCTTTGTGGCGTGTAGGTCTCAGGCCATTTATAGGTGTCAAAGCATGGCGAGGCGAAGTGTCTGGTATGACATATCTTTGTTATTGATGACTGAAGTTTACGTATAGGTGACAATTCAATTAGCCATTTGTGGTTTACTTTTACCCTTGCAATGAACCTAGCTTATTTGTGAATTTGATTTATATGTTGATAGCATTCAAATTGCTTCGATTTAAGACATTCAACGTATACCCAATTGAACACTAGGAAGATTGGAAATACTCAAACTATTTGCTATGTTAACTTAGAGCTCTACTCATTCAATTTGGTTCTCCAATAAAATCAACACAACAGTCGTGATTTACAAAGATGTAAAGAAACTATATCTTAAAAATCACTTTTTTACGACGACATTTCCTTCAGAAAGTTTCCATCTTGTTAGTGAGATTTTGTTCCTAACTCCAGCCTCGTCGCTTTATAGATAGAATCGCGCGAATTTGCCGTTCAAGACTCACAAATGTTCAGAATCGGAATCCGGAGATTTGCTACCACTAACGTTCTCAGAAGCACAGTTGTCGAGACTCCTAAGGGCACCAGTGTCACCCTCAACTGGGCGGAGTACTTGAACATGAAAAAACAACTCCACCGTATCAACACCGGGGTGTCGATCCTCACTGGGTTCACGGGGGCCTTTGCTACCCTCACTTACCTCGGGAACGTGGAAATCGACGTCGAAAAGACGATCTTTGGCTTCGACCCGATGATGGTGATGGCAGCAGCGGTGTTGCTTGGTGGTGGGCTTGGTTACTTGTTGGGAGGGTTCGTCGGTAGACCCGTGTTCAACATGATGAACCGCTCGAAGATTCAACAATTCAAGATCAAGGACCGTCAGTTCCTCGAACGCATCAAGGCGAACCGTGCCGACCCTCTGAGATCGCTGGTGGCCAACCCCGTCCCCGATTACTATGGGGAAAAGATCTACACGTTGAACGACTACAAGCAGTGGTTGCGTGATTGTAACGCTTTCAAGCGCAAGGCCACCGAGTTTTTGTAACTGTAAATAGAACAACCAAATTAACATCCCCTTCCCTCCCCTTTAAAAACAAACACTCGACCCCGTCGATCCCACGTGTAGTCAACAGTAACCTTTCGGCAACCTTCCCCTGAGGTGCGCGCCCGGAGCATCTCCACAGAAACATCGTACCAGCAGCCACAACTACCACCTCTCGCCATGTCTGAAGACACCCCGCTATTACTGGATAATCCGATGACTCAATCGGAGGCGATGCCAAAGCCTTCGGCGCCGGTTAAACCGAAACCTCCCATCCAGGCCAACCGGCTGCTGAAGATTGCCCAGCTGCCCAAAATCGGGTTGCAACGGACTCTGAGAACGACCCAAAAGCTTAAATTACTTCCTGAGGACCCCAATGACTTGGGGGGTGACGATGACGATGATGACGATGACGACGATGATCTGGGGGTGGTGGCTCCCCCGAAAGTCTACTCTCAGGCGAAGAAAATCACCAACACCAGTGCCCGTAAAGATGCTATGACGTTAAGCAAGGCTCATCGGGACATGTTGCCTCGGGTTACTGCTTATTGTACTTGTGGGCTGTATAAAATGAAGGACTTGTTCCGGTGGCTCAAAGATCGCAAGCGCATCCATAACACATCGCCGAAATTGTTTGATGAATGTTTATACTCTACGTTTACTTATAAGGACTGGAGAGGGCTGCATTTGGACGTGGAAAACCTGCACAAGATCATCAGACTTGCCGACGATGGGGGTGAAATCGATGTCGGCAAGAAGAATGAGATCTTCATCTTTGAATACGGGGTGATTGTGATGTGGGGCTACACCTTACGCGAGGAGCAGGCGTTCCGAGAAGACTTAGCTCGCTTCGAGAACGAAAAGTTGGCTCCGGAGGACGTCCAGGTCGACGAGTTCAATTATTACATCACTAAGCTGTACCAACCGCGGATCTACAATGACTTCATCACCCTCCGTGATGATAACAACCATATGCTCAAATTACTGATTTCCCACGCGTTGGCACAATCGGTAAAGATATCTCTTTTCGAAGAATTAGTCGATAACACCATCGAAGATACCCAAGATATCCCCCAACAAATCGCCCAGACGGGTAAGGTGGAAATGAGCCGAGAAGAGATCATGAAGCTGATCGGTGAGCTCTTCATTTTGCGTATTAATATTAATTTGCATGGGCTGGTGCTTGACCTGCCTGAACTCATGTGGGCTGAACCTCATCTAGAACCAATCTACCAAGCCACCCGTGGTTATTTGGAAATTAACCAGCGTGTCGAGTTGTTAAACCAGCGTTTGGAAGTAATTTCCGATTTGTTATCAATGCTCAAAGAACAATTGGGCCATTCTCATGAAGAAAATCTCGAATTTATTGTGGTGGTTTTAGTGGGGGTGCAAGCAGTGGTGAGTATCATAAACATCATCGTTGATGTGTTGACCTACAAAAAGTGAGCTGGTCTCGATCAATGCATATTTCAATATATATGTGTATCAAATCCTCTAAAACATCATGTCGTCGTCTTCGTCATCATTTGCCGGACGTTTGCGCTTGTGTAGCTCATCTTTATACAAGTCAGTGACAAACTTGCCAAAGTATGCCACATATGGTTTAAGCAGCGTCATATCCCATATGTCAGAGCTAGCAGCTTGGTTCGACTCAGCTTCTTGTTGGATCTGGTTTAATTTCGGTGACGTCATGGGATCAAACCCATAATCAGTAGGATCTTCATCAAGTAAACTGTGATAGGGGTCAAAAGGCACACATACGTTACCTGTTGCTGGATGAATGCAAAATGGAGACTTTAACAAGTGGTTCAACTGGCGCGATACCTTTACGTCAAGGCGTGGGTACAAGTAATGAAGAATAACGTCCTTTTTAGCATCGATCACTTTATTAAGCATGAACTTGTTTTTCCCAAGAATCTCTCCTGCAACTTTGTTGATATCATTCCATTTATCAACCAGCGACAGGGGTGTTTTCTCCCATTTCACCCGTAACGCCTCTCGCAATTGTTTATCAGGCATGAAATCCAAAAGCTCTTCGACGTTACTGGCAATGTGCGAGGTAGAATTGGTGATAGTATTCCATGGGTCTTGTTCCTGGAGAATGATCTCATCAAATTCCATTCTGCACATATCGAACGCCCGTTCCAACGCAGGATGGAAGGGTTTTTTGATTTTTTTATCACCTGCCATCACATCCAAGTAATCGATCACACCCTTGCGGGCTTGATCATCGAGGTTTCTAGCACGAGCATCACTAACCCAGCAATGGGCCCCGCGTCGACCCAGGAACACCCACAAAATATGTTCAAAGCCAAAGTCTTCACGCAATGCCGTATCGATGATATGAGAGGCAACTTGGATAAACCTCCAGCACTTTCGACAAATGGCTTTGTCCTGACAGCACGTCCGGATGGCGTCGTAATCGGTTAAATCGATATCGAACACCAATTCTTTAGAGATCGGCTTAAGAGCCAGCTTGGGGAGGACCTTGCGATCTTTAGGATAGATGCTGTAAATTGCACCGATTTCAAACCGCGTGGGGTTTGCTTTCACCACTGCTTGTTTGAATTCTTCTTGTGAACTGAACGATTGATACCGCTGGTAGATGTCATTGCGAAGTTCAAATGCAATTTCCCGCTTAGTAAAATCGGTGGTTACTTTGGGGGAATGCAGAAGCCATTGAAACAAATATCGGAACGGAAGGAACAGTCGATAGTACTGTTCCATGTCAGCATCTGATGGGTTCGTCATTGTAGGTTGAGGGTAATGAGACGCGTCGCGCGTTTCGATGAAGTTCATCCCAGTGAGGCGACTGAAAAATGATTTCAATGATGATAGACAAAGGGCATTAATCAGGGTTTTCTGGAGTGGAAGTGGTGTTGTAAGCTTTGTATTTGGTGAATTCAACCAAAAATATATTGTCGTCGAGATTGGATTTGTCATTGTTATACGATGTCACTATCATTGTCCCTATTTCTAATGGTAGACAACTATTGATGTTGTCCCTGTCAATATAGTAAAACTGTTAGCGAGAATTATTCATTTGTCTATCATATTATCGTCTACTATAGTTAGTTTGTCGTTACTCATAATCGGACGACGCCGACACGGCGAATGAGTATGTCAGGACACCATCCATGTCATTGACATCGTCCAGACCTTCGGTAATCTCTTTCCACAGAGCGTATGTAAGTAACAAAAACCCAATGATGATCAAGAAGTCACCGAGTAATTGTTGCGAGCTTAAGGCGTTATCAAATAACACCCATTCGACCACCCCGATGATGAAAATTGTCACCAACGAACTTACTGATGACAACACCGGCAGCGTTAACGCCATCAATAATAAAAATGCCCCCGAAAAGAGTAAGTTTCCTGCAATCAGCCCGATAATGAGCGACCACACATGGGTATTATTATCGCCATAATCAAATTTAAAATGGTGGATCCCCGTCAACTCCAGAATGATCATCATCAGGGTTAAGATGATGAATGTGTAAACACCAAAAAGGGCCATAACAAAGTTAGCGAATGACAGCTGGCGCCTTGGGGAGATGTAGCGAGCAAGGTGATGGGGGATGCAGCAGTACTTTTTGTACAAACATTCGTAGTACCCATATAATACCGCACCAAACAATATGAGCAAGTTACCCCAGAAACGGTAAGGGTAATCGGTATTAGCGTCATCACTCAGTCCACTATAAGACACGATGAAAACCCCAGTAATGGCGATGAATACCAGCAGCACTTTAAGCCAAGAGAACCTTTCGTGAAGCATAGGAATAGCAAAGGCGTAAGCAGTAAACGCCAGACAGTTATAGATGGCGGTAACGTCACTAGCATAGGTGAGAGCCATGGCGGCGTACCACGTACACCCAGCCAAAGTAAGCACCACGGTGATATAGAAGGCGTATTTCAACAAATACTTGATTGCTGGAGTCGTCATCATCAGACGAGCACACTCTAGCACCAGGCTCAGCAGCAGGAGCTTAGGGTTTCTTTCAATCAACTTGTGTAAGTCCTCGGTCAGGGTATCACCGTGGACATTGGCCTCATAGATGACGACGGCAGTATGGTAGATATTGTGAAGTTGTTTGACGATACACTTTTTAAAGTAACTCCATAACTTAAACTTCTGTTCCATCACCACCGTCTGAGGGAACTCGAGATCGAGAGGGTCGCTCGAGTTGATGGGCAAACGTTCATAGTGAGCTGAGCTCAGAGTAGCCCCTCCTCCCACCACGACTACCGGCGTCGTCGTCGACCTCCACTTGTGAAAGGTACGATACAGAGCCGCCGAGATCGCCTGGATGGGCCAAAGAATCCACCACATCCCGTGAGTGATCCATAATAGCACGAGTGGTTCCGAAAAGCCTATCTTGTACACTTGTGAGGTAAACTCGGTCTGAACGACAAACAGCGTGAGCAGAATAAGAAAGGCTCCGCCAATAAACGCCATTTTGGTTCGGGACACCCCCTCCAGCGGGTTCTCCGTCGATATTGTGTTGGCCATATGGAGATTTTGTCGGTCGTGTTTGGCAAGTAGTACCTGTGTGTAGTTCGAGGATCTACGTCAGTGCGCAGAGAGAAAACTTGTGGGGGAATTAGAACAGGGCCACGGCACCAGATGGCAGCGATCTCTGGAGTGGTCTAATTTTTACATAGTGTTAGGAGCGAGGGACTCTCGGAGATATGAAGTTCGTACCATCTTGGTGACTGACGAGTTGTCATATCGGTTGAAGTTTGTGCATACTTCAGAAAACGTATCTTGGCACCGGCTCAAATCGGCAAAATATACCCGAATATATATATTGGTAAAGTGTAGGGGTTCACGTACTCACAACATTATAATATCCAAATGCGCAATAGTCATTGTAGAAAGTCAAGCCTACCGTAATCTCTATAGAATATACCGTGTATCATTAGTCATACTACTTAGTAGCGCTTGTTCAAGAAAGTTTGGTTCTTGAAATCCCACGAGTCATCGGAGATTCTCCCTCTCAACACAGGGATTTCCGAACCGGGCACGTACACATCTTCGAAAAGAATTTGGAACGAAGCGTCGGGAGGAGCGTCGGCTTCGGCCAACTTGACTTGTTCCTCGACGTAGGCCCGAGCCTTCTTGTCGTAAGCCTTGATTTCTTCATCGGTGGCGATGCCCTTTTCGATCATGGTCGCCTTAAGACCAGCAATGGGGTCGTTCCGCAGTCTCATGTGTTGGACTTCTTCTCTGGTCCGGTAAGTGGTACCGGGGTCGGACATCGAGTGACCACCGTAACGGTAGGTTTCGTATTCCAACACCAAGGGACCTCTACCCGAAGCAGCCCAGTCCTTGGCGAACTTGGAAGCTTGGTAACAAGCCAACACATCCATCCCGTTGACCTTAAGACCAGGGATGTATTGAGCCCGCTTGTAGTATTCGGTCGACGCCGAAGATCTCAGCGCCGAAGTACCCATACCGTACTTGTTGTTTTCACAGCAGAAAACAACGGGCAAGTCCCACAACTTGGCCATGTTGTACAGTTCGAACACTTGACCTTGGTTCAGGGCCCCGTCACCGTAGAGAGCAAAGGTGGCACAGTTGTCGTTACGGTACTTGTGGGCAAACGCCAACCCAGCCCCGAGAGGAACTTGAGCACCGACGATACCGTTACCCCCGTAGAAGTTGGGGCCGTACATGTGCATCGAACCACCCTTACCACGAGACACCCCCGTGCGTCTCCCCATCAATTCGGCAAGAATCGCTCTGACGGAGTCCCCCCGCACGTACGAGATACCGTGGCACCGGTAAGAGGTGATGACGGTATCCTTCTTGGTGATGGCGCTTTCCAACCCCACCGCCACGGCTTCTTGACCAATGGAAAGATGGCAGAAACCCCGGATCTTCTTGGCCTTGTAAAGAGCATCAGCGGCCATTTCCATCCGTCTGATAATGATCATTTCCTTGTACATTTCCAAGAGATTCTCCTTTTCGGTTTCGAAGTTAAGCGAAGGGCTTTCGTCCAACTTGTACGTCTCGAACAGTTCGGGGTTCAATTGGATTTGGACCAAGTCCGACGAGTCGGGGGTGGTGGCCATGGTGCGTACGAAACGCGGGGCCGCCACTCTGGCTCTGGTGATGGATCTGAGCATGGTGTTTGCTTAAGTTTTTGGCAGGCGTGTGTCTTTTTAAGTATGCCGGAAGATAGACGTCCATGGTGCGTAAGGAAAAGCCCGCGTCACGTGTGCACGGCAATGCCCGGGTGAAAAGAGGGCTAGAGAAGCGAAAAATAGACCAACCAACCAGGTCGACTGGTATATTGCTTGTCTAATATGTCACTAACGTTTAAGCGGCGAAGTTTCACCGTAATTTGGCCGGGATTTGGTGGTTTGCTGGCGTCATCGCTACCATCGCGGCAAGGGAGTTAAAGTCCGCGCAGAGTGGGGAACGCTCAACGTCGCGGAGGCATTAGGTGGAGGTGCCCGGGCGAGTACGGAGCGCCGTCGTTCATCTCCCCATAACGCTTCCGATGGTCGGCAGTTAACTACCACCGGGATATATCGAAGTAAAATTTGGCAGGTGTCGATCAACTCTTCATAGTACCTTAGTCAACCTGGTCTATGTCATAATAAGGAGCTTTGGTTGCTTCTACAACCACTCAATATCGTCCCCTGTATACACTCCCTGAGTCTCATCGCCTCAGTAAGGCTTCCTACTTGGATCAATGCCATCATGTATAGTGTAGGGAAGTGAACCCGGTCCCTCTTTTGGGATCCGCTCACGTGACCAATTGGGCGAATCCTTCCAAAGTTTTTAGCACCCATTTGCTAAGGCACATCCTCCTCAACGATGGCATTAAAAATATTGTCTATTCTGGACTCTGGATTAATTACATGCCAAGAACAGGTCTTGTGTCCAATGGGTGACTTTATGAAAGATTGCCGTGACCTTGTTAAAAGAATGAGTGGCTTGTTCTCGTGTAATTGTTGAAACCTCCTTTGATTAACTGAAACACCCCTAGGTGGTTGTGGTGATTGTAATGGGTTGTAACAGATTGTAACGGGATGCTACAATTGTCCTGGGTTAAGCTAAGCAGTTCTCGTCAAATTCTCCATGTAAGGTCCACTTACAGACGAATTGCAATTGTTTATGTTTATCTTATGACTAACCATTGATGGAGACGAATTTAAGTGTTTCTCTACCAGTGCATGAGCTTCTTCGTCTGTGGTGAAGGGAATATCGTGCAGGATTTTCTTGGTGTGCATGAAGATCAAGATCTCATCAACTACGCACATTGGTCTGCCATTGTTGACTTTTGAACGATGATCAAACTCTATTGGATCTCGTTACCGGTACAAATATGATCAATTAAGAAGCTTCGATTGCCCCTGTGTTATTTGTGAGATTTCCCTGTATTTACTCGGGTTTACGTCCCTCATGCACGCGTCTGGTGATGTGATGTACAAGGTTTACGAGGTGGAAGTAAAGTGGGATTTATAGGTTACAAAAGTTTCCTATACCCCACACAATTTCCCCAATACTCTTTTGAACTCACAAAAGACCCCTCGATGTTTCGTCGTACCAAATCTCAGCCACGGGCGGTCCGGCCAGCTCCCCCACCCCCATATGTCTTGACCAAAGCCTCAGCTCAGGAAAAGCCTACCAAGCGACATGTTGCAATCTGTTGGTTGTGCCAAATAATTTTGACCACCCGTCTTGTAAATGAACTGTATGTTGAACTTGATTGTGGTGCTCTCGTTCATGAAGCCTGCTACAATTTGCGTATGGAGCATCAAGAGCGAAAGTTAGCTAAAGTTGATGCTGAGTTAAACCCAGCTCAAATAAGAAAGAGACTTTTCCCACAATGTGAATGTGGATGTGATAAGATTGCGATTCCTAAAGACGAAGTCATAGTAGACCTCTACATGACCCGAGCCTTCGAAGCTGAAACCCCTAAGTCCAAAGTCAATTCCAATCTTGCTCCGTTTGCTCGATCATTATCATTCAGCAATTCGGAAATCAGTGTTGATACGCCGTTGACCCTGGTGGCCAGCACCACAATATCTAAACGAATCTCAAGCCTTCGGGGACTGAAGATGCCACCACCACCAATATTACTGCGGATGCTGAGCCTGGATTCATTACTAGAAGCTCTGATAGCTCCGTCAATCGTTCTGGTAGACCCCAGTACTCCACAATTGCAACAATATGAACATGTCACCTATGATACATTACTTACGGCATTCTTGACTCATATAATGGTTCGTTTCCCTCTGCTTAGCATGGGGGTTTTATTTCAAATGGGTAAACTCCGGCTTGCAGATATGTTGTCAGTGTCTTTTGATGAAGGTAGCCTGTGGCGTCCTAGCCTTGTCTACTTGTTCGAGAATGATTTGGTACTTGAGTGGCAGCCACAAGTGCCTTTGGTGATCAAAGTCGCTACGTATCGAGCCCTGGGACTAAACTTCCCCGGGGCAGTAGAATTGGTATCGTTTGAAGAAGGCGAAGAGAAAAATCGAGTATGGTTCAAACTGGACCCGATTCTGGTGGTTGAAAAATGGCAGTGTGCATTCCTCGAGCCCAGTCTCGAATTCCCTACACAATTGTTGCTGCTGACAATCAATTTAGAGTTACCTCCACTGACGCCTAGTTTCTCCGAACCGCTGTTGGCTCTGTGCGATGATATGAGTATAGTGGATCTGGTCAAACTTCCGCAGTGTAACTTACAATCACCCTTTACCCTTGAGCTACCATTGCGTCAACACTCGCTCATTAATGGAGGCGACATGGACGTAATTTCGCCGCTTCAACCTAAACGTCTGTCTAAACACTTAGAGACGATATCTGAGATCGCCTTGACCCCAAGACTGCTGATGCCAGCCACGATATCTAAAAGTTTGGATCCCAAGATTCACCAATGGCAGACAAACTTAGTGTCTCTGACGTCGACACCCTTCTCTGCCGGTATATCACTTGTTAATGATGATAATACGAGTTCTGACGATGATGAAGACCTGGATCAAGAGCTAATTGATGCCAGTATTGCCGCTCGCGTTCAGCTGGAATGGACGAACTTGATTGCCAAAGTTGATGAAGCAATCGGGAGTAGCTAGAGGTTTATATGCTGTGGATAATGAACATAATTGTTATTGATATGATTGAATTGGGCAATTGTCGAAATCAACTGTTTTGTTTCATTCTCATTTTTCCTTGCACCCACCGCATGATGTGGTAGTCTCACTCACTACAAGAAAAAAGGATCTGCTGCACCACTCACGCAGTGCAAATGAGGTAGGAATAAGTACAGAAATCGCCATACTAAAAAGTAGAGCCACCAACGAGGCAAAAACAAACCCACGGCGGGATTCGAACCCACAATCGCTCGATTAGAAGTCGAGCGCCTTAACCATTGGGCCACGCGGGCGGTTGTTGGCGCTTTAAGCGTTGGCTTTATGATACGGATACTGGTCCATAGGAACGCCAAAAATATGAATTATTGGAGATGTTTTGTTACAAGCTAGAAAAGTCGACAGCTACGAAATGCAACACATCCTTGAAAACCTCCAGAAACGCCTCCCTCCCGAGTTATGACGATATTCTCATCAGAAACGCCCTGTTCTTTGAGTTCCACATTACACATCCAAAAGACATCGTTTCACGTTCACACAAATGAGTTCTTCCCTATAATCTCTTCTTAGATGTAATTTAATTTGGTCTATCTTCGTGAGAAACTTTGTCCTGTGTGTGCGCGCCATCTCATCGCAAACGAAATTTTCAGCCCTCGCCTTTTCCATCCTTCATAGGTATTACCATTAAAGATGGCGTTTGTGTTGGCTGAAACCGCCGCTGGGTATGCCCTTCTCAAGGCTGCGGACAAGAAGATCCACAAGAGCACTTCGCTCGTGTCTGACTTGGCTACGCCGGAACAAGTAATCCAAGCGTTCAAGGTCCACCGTTTCCAAAAGTTCGAGCTGGCGGCCGATGCCTTGGCGCAAGCTAACGCCGTCATCGACGGTCAGTGTTCGCTGGAACTCCAAAAGTTCCTCGAAGAAGCTAAGCCTGACAAGAAGGCTACGTTGATCGTTTCGGAAGCTAAGCTTGGTAACGCTATCAACAAGTTGGGTCTCAACTTTTCCGTGGTTGCCGATGCCGCTTGCCAAGATGTCCACCGTGCCATCAAGGAATTCTTGCCTGAATTGTTGCCCGGTTTGGACGGCACCACCCTTAACCAAATGTCGCTTGGTTTGGCCCACTCTATGGGTCGTCACAAGCTTAAGTTCTCCGCTGACAAGGTCGACGTCATGGTGGTGCAAGCCATCGCTCTTTTGGACGACTTGGACAAGGAACTTAACACCTACGCTATGCGTATGAAGGAATGGTACGGGTGGCACTTCCCTGAATTGGCTAAGATCATCGTTGACTCGACTGCTTACGCCAAGATCATCTTGACCATGGGTTACAGATCGAACGCCGCCGACACCGACCTTTCGGAAATCTTGCCTGAAGAACAAGAAGAACAAGTGAAGACCGCTGCTGAAGTGTCCATGGGTACCGAAATCACCCCTGAAGACTTGGTTTCGATCCAAGAATTGGCCACTCAAGTCGTCGACTTTGCCGCCTACAGAGAACAATTGTCCAACTACTTGCTGTCGAGAATGAAGGCCATCGCCCCTAATCTCACCATGTTGGTGGGTGAACTCGTCGGTGCTCGTCTCATTGCTCACGCCGGTTCGCTTACTTCGCTCGCTAAGGCCCCTGCCTCCACCATTCAAATCTTGGGTGCTGAAAAGGCTTTGTTCAGAGCTCTTAAGACCAAGCATGACACTCCTAAATACGGTATTCTTTACCACGCCCTGTTGGTGGGTCAAGCCTCGGGTAAGAACAAGGGTAGAATCGCTCGTGTGCTCGCTGCCAAGGCTGCTTGTGGTGTCCGTTACGACTCGTTCGCTGAAGAACGTGACGACTCGGGTGACTTCGGTGTTGATTTGAGAGGTAAGGTTGAACTGAGATTGTCGGCTCTCGAAGGCAAGGACTTGAGAACCGTCAAGACCTCCAGACAACAACAAAAGGTTGACATCTCGGAAGCCAGAGCTTACAACGCTGATGCCGATGCTGCTATGGACTCCGACGATGAAGAAGAACCCAAGAAGGAAGTCTCCAAGAAGAGAGCTCGTGACGAAAGCGAAGACGAAGAAGAAGAAGAAAAGCCCCTGAAGAAGGAAAAGAAGGAGAAGAAGGAGAAGAAGGAGAAGAAGGAAAAGAAAGAAAAGAAGGACAAGAAGGAAAAGAAGGAAAAGAAGGACAAGAAGGAAAAGAAAGAGAAGAAGGAAAAGAAAGAGAAGAAGGAAAAGAAGGAAAAGAAGAACAAGGATTAAGTAGTCCTCCTCATTTCAGACCCCCATGTATAGTAGTCATAATCATAAAGTTACGGAAAAGATTTCAACTGTAGTGGAGCATGTTAACGCGGTCGAGTAACTTTCACTGTGTCAATTAGCGCACTGCAAAGTGCTCAAGAACAAATGTGTTCTTACCAAGATACTGTACGGAATTATTATCATTCATCTGTGAGACGTCATCTGACCTCTACATGCTTATGCCTATGATCTCCAACCGTGTGCATGCCATGACTTTGATCAGTTGCACTCCATATGAGTTGATTTTGTTGGATTCCAGTGGATTCCAAGTAAGGCAATATTATACACAAAAGGAAAGTTACCAGATGACGCTCGACGTGGTCACATCAAAACGTCTGAGCTGATCATGGGCTTGGCAGTTCGAGGAAATACCAAAAAAGACCCTTCGTAATCAATATCGCTACAAACACTGTTGTGGTAATAGACCGTTATCAAACATACGGAATTTTGACCGATGTACATGTCCGCTTTTTCGATGACGGAAAATCTTGTACCCAGGTTTTTCCGCTGATGTAATGCGTCTGCGGCGATTTTTGCATTGACCCCTCTTCAGTCATCGCAGGTGGATGCGTTACGACGTTACGGCATTTCAATTTTGTGGACTACGGAAGAATATTGTACGACGGCCCAAACCCGTAAGCCGTACGGAGGGGTAGAACTCAACAAAAATCCCTATAGTAGTCGATCGTGCAAAACTCTACTCTGAAGGTAAAATTGTAGTCTATCAAATTATCCTTATCCTAACCTATTACCCTAGTCTATAAATTCCTTACGCCAAATTCTTAATAAAATTGTTGAAGCTGTTCACCCGCTTCAAGTACTCCCGTCCAAACTTGTCCTCGTAGCTATCCTTGAACTTAGTCATCAACGCCATAAACTTAGGATTGAGGTGGTCGAATCGGTTAAGATCGAATACTTCACCGCCATTTTGGTAGTCGATGTACAAATCGATGGGATAGTTAACCAACTCTCTGGGAGTTATAGGCTCATACATGGTGATGTAATGAAGGGAGCGTTGTTTGAAGTCATTAATGGCTTCTTCGTAATCACGTTCAACGTAATCGGCATTTTTGGTCTTGCAAGCGATGTTGAAGTTGACCAACTCCGGCAGATTGCATTGGATGTTCATCACCACAATGGTTGGGTTGTGTACTTCATCGACAAGCTTGTGCACCATACGTTTGCGTCTCAGTATGGTGGTATTCGTGGCATCTAAGAACCCAATCTGGATGTCGCCATCGTTGAGGTCTCTGACCAAATTGTTAACCGTGATATCGGCAAAGTGCTCCCGTTCACGTTGACCAGCAGCGTTGTTAGGGTCGAAAAAGTCGGAGTTTTCAAACGACACAAGTTTACGACGCACGTCGCCAGCGTTATAAATCCCCGACGTGAAGTGGTGCTTGTTGAAATAGCGGTTGAGCTGCTTGCAAATTGTCAGTTTTCCCAGAGCGGGTAATCCCACGAGCATGAAGATGATCTTTGACGATTCGTCTTCGCTGTCCAAACTCGCGCTATCCAGGTCCTCCAGCGTGTATGCCAGGTCCTGGTGGAAGCGCATGCGCTCGATTTTATTGTTGAGTTGATCATGGATTTCACGTTCTTTGACAAGCTTCAGGGTGATGTCCAGCACTTCCAACGGAACCACCTCGGTCAACGGAGGTGGACCTGGTTCGTAAAGTGAGTACATCAGCACCGCCAGATCACAATTCAGCATTATCGAGGGAGTCATACCTCCCGGTTCTGAATGACGATGAGGGACCGTTTGGTTCATCGTTAAGTTTTGGATAGTAGTTGGCGTTTGCCTTCGAAGAGGGGGGGATTGTGGATTATAAATTTCTCGATGAGTCAATCGGCAGGTAGATGCGCGTGTCATCGAAGCGGATAATGTATACAAAAAAGAAACGTCAGAGATTACCGAGTGCAACATGCAAATGTGGCGGTATTTGAAAACTACAGAGATCCGAAGTTATCAAGATAACGTCTCTGTGTGTGGTTCCCTCGACAGTTATCCACGTTGACCTTTGAGGTATTCGTGGCGGTTGCGTGGTTATGAAAGTGGGCGTAGTTATTGTGTACCGGTTGGGTGCGTAGGACTAGCGGATTCGGTAGTGCGGCCCATGCGCACGAGAAAAGTCCGCGTGTGCTTCCAGCCAATGACGTTTTGCGATAAGTGATCGCACGGGGCCTGGGCGAACGGAAATTGATGTGGCGTGCCGCAACCTACATAGGCTTTAACATCGGTCGAATGGAGCTCCCGGCCATACCCAGCAAATTGGTGTTGGCACCATCGTCGAATATTGTCGGAATATGTGACTTGAGTACAGATGTAGCAGGGTCACGCTCGATGTAAACTTTTAGCGCAACATGGTGGGGTTAACCCCCGCTCGGTCATGGGTACCCCGAAGGTAACCCCGCCCGCCGTTATCCGATAAATGTTTGACGCGGCTGAGGCATATGCACTACGGAGTTGGTCGACGGATCGGAGATGAGGATCCTTGCTCAACGAGGAAATGTTACTATATACACGACGTCTCTATTGTACCTGCGGTTCGAAGTTATTCTCTAGGAACGTACTGGATTTCTTCGCGATCCTTGTCTCGCCAAGCCGCCTCCCGCTGCTTACCGATAAGCTCGAAAGCTTTAAGTTCAGCCTCCATTTTCCCCACTAGCCCTTTCCAGAAAAATGGCGTGGTGAATTCCGCCACCATTTGAGTTCGTAACGCCTCTAAATCTTCGGCGGTGTTGCCATGGGGAACACGTGAAAGCTTATAATCAATGGTCCACGGTTGGTCACCCAGCTGAGGCATCACCAGAAACCACCCGGGGTATTTCCGCTCCCCTAAAGTCGACGCCAAAATCTCCAACTCGTAGTTTTTAACCTGAGACATATTGGCAGTGGTGATCATGTTGCGGTTATACTCCGCTAAATCTCGTTCGTGTTGACCCCGGCGATTGTAAAACTCATCTTTCAGAAGCTTCTCGCGATACAGGGTCTTGTACTCGTTAGGGAATCGATTAAGCTCCTTAATCTGCTCGTTGGTCACCGGCACTGCCATTATTTTGAGCACGTTTTTCGGCTTTTTACCATGTGGCACACGTTGGCGCCTTATCAGTAAACGGAACAGCTGCTTGGGGGGTAAATCTTCAATCAACTGCTTGAGGATCGTCTCCCAAAGCTTGATCAGTTGTTTGAATTGGGTTTGCGCCATGTACAGAGGAAGCAGCTCGCTCTTTTGGGCTGGTAACCGTCTTTGGGCACTGCCATTGTAAAAAATCTCATCTAAAACCTCGAGAGGGAGGTATTGGAACCCGAAAAACTGCAGTAAGTTGTGGTAGGCCAAAAATATCCCGTCCATTTGACCAATTCGAGCCTGGAACATATACTTGAGGAACCCCCCGGTTCTAATCAAATCGGTGTATTCCCGTTGAAACAGTTCAAAGTCACCTTCTGTCTTAAATACCTGATAAGCCAGGTCTTGATCATGCCGAGTAGGGTTATAACGGTAGGGAACCGCCACTCGGGTTTTGAGGTCAAAGGTGCCGTTTCCTGGTAACCGGTCGTCGAAACAATCAAGTTGCGACCGCATCAAAAACTCCAGGTATGTCAGATAATTGTAAACCGAATGTTCTTTCTCCATTGCCTTTTCGGTATCACTTACAGTAAACTTGTCAGCAAATTCCTGCGGCGGGGTTGTAAGAAATGCTTCAAGACAGTGGCCCATCGCCAGTAAAAGCGATGTCATACTGGTACTTTTGTCGGAATCAATCAGGTATACTGGCTTGTCTTTGGAAAACTCAGGTCGATACTGAGCAATCACTGTTGCAGGGCGTTTTTGGAGCAGCTTACTCAACCGAGGAAACTCAAATCGCTGCTCAAGCTCTGGATCGTAATTGTTAAGGAACAAATAGAAATGCGTTAATGTTTGAGTCATCAGCGACGTACTCAGGTAGAACTGCTTGTTAGCACGCATGGCTGCTTCTCCAAGACTAGAATCTTTTCCCGGTGCTTGAAACAGATCAATAGCATTGAAATTGAACGTTTCCACCTTGGGTATGGTCTTCAAATAAGGTGGAAAGTTATAGATCCGTGTACGAGGATCTTGGTACCATTGTACGCCTGGACTAAACAATGCTCGATCTAAACGATGATGAAGCTCAGGGATATTTTGTTTGTCTAGCTTCTGGGCCAGTTCTTGCTTATCATCGACAAGGATCAGTCCGCGACACACTTCCAACGACTTTGGAGTCGGTGTCGTAACTTTGGCTCTTCGGGCACTCCTCTTGGTAGCACCCAGAGGAATTCGTTTGAATTTGGGTGCAGGTTTGGTCTTTTTGGCATTGACTTCATCTTTGTTCACCGCCCATTTCTCCTTTTTAGACATGACTTGATTCCGTAGCTCCTGGCGGTAGCCCTTGTTAATTTTGGCAGCTGCCGGGGGTACATTCTCCTCATTTAGATTAGCCTCTAGCTTCTTGAACGTTTCCGATATCCTCAGCAGGAGGGAATAGCATCGCAACCCTGTCACCCTTCGTGAGACGGTCATGTTCGCGATGAGTGATGATACACAATATGGGGTGCATACCTAGACGTAATGCCCAAGTAATGCTCTATTTACTGTGTAGAATTAAAGCATATCGTACAACCTACAAGCCAATCAATAAGAGGCTGGGGTCTCCATTATGGTCTTATACTCTTCTCAGATGCAGTCTGAGTCGATAACACTTTGACATATTTGATACTGTAAGACTAAAATAGATCAACTCCAAAACTATCATATCGTTATTGCTTCAAAAGTTAAACTGTTTCCGATTAATACTGGGAATTCAATCCCAAAATTCCTAACAATTTACAAGAATTTGACTTTAGCCGATTATAGGTGACAACCAATGTATACAATGCCAATCGTCAGAATGTGATGATAGTCGTCATGAATAAAAGTGATATAGTCAACCACATCTTTCTTACAACTTAACATGTCAAGCAGAAGTTCGTTTCCTTACATGATCCTCATTCTCTGGGCATCAGTTCGAATCCCCAAAAAATCATTGTTCAACCCTACAAAAATGCGACAGTACCTGTGTGAACGTGCTTGAGGGTTACAACCCTAGGCCTACCCCACTCACAATAAAACCCATCGCGCAACCTAACATTTTCTCCTTAGTTCACTTTTTACCAGGTTAAATCATGCGTGACAAGTGGCGTAAGAAGAGAGTCAGAAGACTCAAGAGAAAGAGACGGAAGGTTAGAGCCAGATCTAAGTAAGTCTCTTTCATCCATTGATTCTACAAACACACCTGTATAAACAATACATGAAAAGCTTATAAGCTATACTTTGTAGTCCCTCGATCCATTTTGAGACACAATCGTACGATAATTGAAAATATCTTCGTCGATGTATATAGAATTTTGACGGGGTGTCATACAATTGGCGTCGATGCTGATGTCAAATTTGCATCGACTTCGTCTGGTGACGTCGAAGGGGGTGTGCTCTGTGTACTCTGGAGCCATTGGCTTAAAAGGGTACGCCAATTGGGTCCATTCACTACACAATGCCTCCTCTGGACCCACGTCGGTCAGCTCAAGAAAAGATTCACTCTCAACCAACCCCCACGCAACCTCCTACTCTTCCTCTACCAACAGCCAAACCTTGGGGTTCACCAAGGAGGACTATCCGCACTCGAACCCCAACCTTTCATGATATAGATCCCCCGACAAGAAAAACTTCATCGATTGAAAAGCAAAGCTTTGACCAACATGTTGAAGAGCGCTACTACAATGTTCCTCCCGACTTTGATGCCAGTTGCCTGTGGTGGAGACTTGTCCTCTGTTGGTTCACTTGTGGACGCCACTGAATGTAATTCTTTAAGGGATATGTAGCTTGGGTTTTCAAATTGATTTCAATTTACTCAATTGTATTTTTCGTATGACGATATAAAAGCATAAACTGTTAGAGATTACTCAGCGGCTTCGGCGAATTGTTCCGAGATCTTGGTCAATAATTCATTGAACTTGGTCCGGCCAGCCTCTTCACCTTCAGAAGGTTCGACAAACTTAGCCAGCGACACCGCATGCTTGACGCCCTTGGTAGCTTCAGAAAGCTTCAGCCATTGAGCACCATTGGCAATAGCCTTTTGTGCTTCGTCATGGTACAACATAAACGCCCGCATCATGTCAAACGTCTTCCAAGCAGGACAGAACTGGTCATAAGTAGAGTAACCGTTTTGTTGCAAGAAGTCTTCTTTAAGCAAATTGGACACGTCAAGAGTGATCTTGTCGGAGTCACTCAAAGCCGATTTACCAACCAATTGCACCACTTGTTCCAATTCTTCAGCATTGGACAAGATTTCTCTGATTTTGGTTCTCAAAGCAGGGAATTCGGGGTAGTTAGCATCGTAAAACTTGTTCAACACATTAAGATACTTCGAGTACGACACCGAAGTGTTCACCGAAGGGAAGTGTTTACGTTGTGCAAGCTTCTTGTCCAAACCCCAGAACACTTGAGTAATACCCAAAGTAGCAGTGGTGACGGGGTCAGAGAAGTCACCACCAGCGGGGGACACAGCGGCGACAATCGACACCGACCCATCACGCTCAGGCAGACCAAGTGCAGTAGCCTTACCAGCACGTTCGTAAAACGACGCCAACTTAGCCCCAAGATAAGCCGGGAAACCTTGATCAGCAGGCATTTCACCCAACCGACCCGAGATTTCACGAAGAGCTTCAGCCCAACGCGAAGATGAGTCAGCAATCATGGACACGTTCTTACCTTGATCTCTGAAGTATTCAGCAATAGTCACACCAGTGTAAATAGAAGCTTCTCTAGCAGCCACAGGCATATTAGAAGTGTTAGCCACCAAGGTAGTACGCTTCATAATCGGTTCCTTACGACCAGAGATTTCGGTGAAAAGCTCAGGGAATTCCATAAGTACTTCGGCCATTTCGTTACCTCTTTCACCACACCCAACGTAAACAATGACATCAGAGTTGGAGAATTTTGAAAGCGATTGCGAAATGACGGTCTTACCACAACCGAAAGCACCAGGAATACAAGTGGTACCACCCTGAACGCACGGGAATAACGAGTCCAACACTCTTTGACCGGTAAGCAAAGGGTAGTCAGCAGTTAACTTTTCCGCCACGGGACGAGGCACCCGCACCGGCCAGTTGTGCATCATCGAGTATTCGTACTTCTTACCTTCGAATTCGACTTCGAGAATGTTTTCGTCCACAGTGTACGAACCCAGTTCGGAAATTCTGGTGATGGTACCTCTGGCCTTAGGCGGCAACAAAATCTTGTGATCATCCATCAAGGAGTTTTCGAAAACCGAACCGAAAATGTCACCGCCAGTAATGTGGTCACCAACCTTAAGTTTACCCGGAGTGAAGTCATATTTGATATCACGGTTCAACGCGGGGACTTCGATACCTCTGGGAATATAGATAGAATTAGACAAATCGGAAATGGATTTAAGAGGACGTTGGATACCGTCATAAATCGTTTCCATCAACCCCGGACCCAATTCCACCGACAATGGCTTCTTGGTCCGTTCGACAGGGTCACCAATGGAAAGCCCCGACGTTTCTTCGTAACATTGAATCACGGCTTTGTCGGCATTGATTCTAATGACTTCCCCCAAGAGGCCCAAATGACCCACTTTCAACAATTCGTACATTTGCACCCCTCTCAACCCTTCGGCGGTGACGACAGGACCGGAAACCTGGTAAATTGCCCCAAATCTCAGCTCGTCGTCGTGATCATCAAGCGACAACCGCTTGATGTCCTTGCGTGCGTTTTCGATTGCCCCAGCCTAGAGTTGTTAGTATACAAATTGCAACCACGTAAACAACAAGGTGATTCAAACCAAGTCCAACAGCCAGTGGCAGTTGATTGGTACGTACCATTTGATGATAGGAGTGTCAATAGCAAAATTTGGTTGGGCGCTTGACGATAATTACGTTCGGTGGTGCGAACGTGTGGCAATGCGCGGTGCCTCTAACCAATCAACATATATCGGTGGTTATCTGCGTCGCTTTACAAACTCTGGAGTGCAAATCTGTCTAGTCAATAACATCACGATTGTGTTTTGCAACACGGTTGTTATTCATGGAATTGATCCAGTAAATACAAAAACATAGAGGACTGAAAAGGTAACAGTGAAATCAATGCATTTATCCCCACACTCACTCATCAATACACTCGTAACACAGCCTTTAATTTTGACTCATAGTCTTTTCAGGTTTACTATGATCAATTGAGAACTCCATTGAAAACTCCAGAGCATATCGAAAGGCTTGTGACCAAAATGCACTGCATATAACCTCAAGTAATACCCCCTACATAAGTCTTGCCACTACTAAATCTGAGGATCGCAAGTTTCTCACGATTAACCAAAGCAATGCAAGTGTTTATTCTTGGAGCCACCGGACTTGTCGGTGGAAACGTTTATCAAAAGTCCCTTGCTAAAGGTTGGCAAGTTGCCACTGTTACCCGTAAACCATTGAGTGAAGGGAAAAATATTGTCGAGGCAGATTTATCAAAATGGCCTACGGTAATTGAGACTGAAGCTAAAGGATACGATGCTTTTATCACTGCTTTTGGCACCACTCGAGCCAAAGCGGGTAGTATGGATGAATTTAGACGAATTGACCATGGGACAAACTACGAATCTGCTAAAGCTGCCAAAGCGGCTGGAGTCAACACTTTTGTGTTAGTATCTCTGGCAGGAGCTCTGCAAGGGTCTTTTTTCCCCTACATGGATTCCAAAGGGAAGCTTGAAAACGATATCATTGCCCTTGGCTTCCCCAAGACGGTGATTCTCCGTCCCGGGGCGCTTGTGGGGGAGCGCAAGGATTCGCATGGCTGGGCTAACGATTTGGCGATGCGCATGGGTGCGTGGACTCACAATACACCACTTAACTTTTTGACTTACGGCATCCCCGCTGCTGACGTTGCTACTGTGGCAGTATACGAAGCGGCTAATGCTAAGGAGGGAGTCACCATCATCGGTCCCGGTGATTTGATCAAAAAGGCCAATGAGTTAAATAAACTGGCGCTGACGTAGGGCCATCGTATAGGGCAAATTAATTTACATGATGTGTTTTTATGATGAATTAGATTAATAAGCGTGATATTAGACGAGATATATACTCTAAGCACTCGCTTACTTTCTGTATCTCCACAACTTGAGGGTGTTGTGCTTCTTCCAGGTCTTGTTCTTGCCAGCTCTGGTGTTGTTGTACAAGTGACCCTTGTTGATACCTCTCGACTTCTTGCCGGTAGAGGTAAGACCTCTGGCTTCTCTTCTCTTGTGGACAGCGTTGACGATCCAGTTGATCTTGGGGTCTCTTCTGATGGCCTTGTGCGAAGGGTCGACGAGGATGACTTCGAAGTACTTGTAGGTCGAGTCTTGGTTAACCCAGTACGAGTTCAACACTCTCAAGTTGGCGCATCTTCTGCCAACTCTTTCTTCGGCAGTCGAACGGAGCGATCTTTGGTACTTCAAGTGGTTGACACCTTGGTTGGTGGGCTTACCGTAAGTAGCACCCTTGGGGACAGGTCTCTTTCTGCCACCTCTTCTAACTCTGATTCTGTAGATGACGAACCCTTGCTTGGCCTTGTAACCGAGTCTTCTGGCCTTGTCGGGTCTCGAGGGTCTCGAGGCACGGTGGATGACGTTCTTTTGTCTGTATTCCCAGCATCTGATTCTGTACAAGAATCTCATGACATCGGATTGCTTTTGTCTAGCCAATTCGGCAACGTACTTGTAGGCCCCCATGGTGTGTGTACTTTCGGTAAGGTAGACGGTCTCGAAAAGATTTTTCAGTTAGTGGTTCGTCCGCGGCGCGATGGCTAGGTGAGAAACCCTAAGCACGTGACCATTACATAAGCAACAGGAACTAAACTAGGGTTGAAAATGGGAAAGTTTAAACGTCGTTGCTAACGCCGATATAGTTAGTTATGAAGTTTATTGATGGTCAAATTGAGAAGTTGGTTATTTCTCTAGGTTGTCGTGCCCTGTGCTAGCAACAAACTCATTAAATGTTTGTTGCGAACGTTAACTTCTCACCACATAAAAAGGCTAGCCATTGGCAAGTTCTATAATTGTAGTTTCATTGTTTCATAACGTGTTTCGTTAAACAACCTTATTAGTATTTCTTTGGGTTCTCCTTTGGAAACGATGGATGCATTAACGTGGCATTCCTTTAACTTGTGAGCTATTATGCTAGATTAGAGCACTGACAATAGCCAACATTATAGTGACAATTGAAGTATATTGCATCCAATTACCACGCAATAATAGCCACTTATTGGATACTCAAAACTTACTAAAGCATTGGTGTATAGTAATCGCTGGCACCTGGCTTGATGATTTTTAAATTAAGTCTTTAGTGTAAACGTTTGTATTTCCACTCCATAAGCTCGAACCAAGCTTCAGCTGTTGTCCTCGAAGCAGCCGTCACCAATGGCCTCGACCATCTCGATTAACGTTTGTGTAAATATTTTTGATTGATGTCAATGTACGATTGTCATTACCATCGGTTGTTCGAAGCACCCCAGGTTATTTCCCGATTAGGTTGACTAAAGCCTCTTTGCCCATCTTCTCTACATGTAGTACAATCGTTATGACAAACCAGATTTCCAAATGAAATCAGCAAAGTACAACAGCTTCTTATTGGTACCGCATTCACCACTTCTCGGTATTGGAGTTTATCAGGGCTCAATTATGTGATAACGTGATGTTGCTCGTATATTTCACCATCTGATAATAACACATACCTGGTGTTTCATATGAAAGCTTCACTAGCGTTGTGTCAAGGGTCCCTGCTTAAGTAGCGAAGTTCATTGACAGCGGTTAGGGCACATTCATAAGGTGCCGAGGTCGCATAAAAATTCCAAAGTGGTTAAAAAATCCTCTGATCATCAGGGAAACAATACCGCTGTCATGCACGTCATTTAGTAGCACAACCAAAACATACATAAGGTGATAATGCCAACTGAACCCAATAGGGAAGATTAATGGAGTAACGAGATGACAAGGTTAAATACCAATTAGATTATGGTCAACTGATTCCGTTTGTGATAGGTTACATGCGCCAGTGCCCCCAACCATGCATATAATTGTTAGGTGGCATTCGTCGCAAACAAGGTTTATCGACATTGATGGTAATGAATCCACCGGCGATGTCTAGTTGGGGGGTTTCCCATCATCACCTTGTCGACTGGCAATTTTATTATATTCACCGCTTCTAGCGAGGCCTAGATCCTGCACTTGATCGTATTTTTAAGGTTCCATGCATTGTAGTCAACAGAAATACCCATCATAATACCAGTAACATTCTTCGTTGACAATTTTGGCAACTCGTTACTCGTCGACAAACGACTACACTTTCCACTAAAATAACCCTGGCTGAGCACTGGCCTATCCATTTTAGGGTAGGCTTGGGGAAGTGCCGCGAAACTCACTGGGAAAAAACAAAAACCCTCTCTCACTCCAGACGTTGGCGCCCGTGGCGAATTACAATATGGACGGACGAACGCTCGACGATGTACCAACTGAAACCCCGGCAGTGGTGTCGGAGGAAGCTTCCGTGGACGTTCCGGCGGAGCCCTCTACCACCGACGATGCCACGACTACCGATGCGCATCCAATAGCTCCACAACCCGAACCGACCACGTCGTTACCGCAACCGTTACCGCAAACGACCACACCGTTGTCGACGGTACAGGACACTGTGATGGGTGAAGAACTGGACCCAACGGTGTCGGAAACGGCAAATTTGCCCAATGGAGATGACCATCAAACTAACGGTCCGACGACTGTAACTGAGAGCAATGCTCCAGAACTCCCAATTCAACCTGCAGAGGAGCAATTGACGGTGCCCAATGACTCAGTGGAAAAAGCCACCGAATCCGAGGTCGGGAAGTTGCCAACTCAACCCCCATCGGAGTCCTTCCAACCCGAGCTCGAAAAGACTCAGCTACTGGCTTCTGAACCTGCTCAAGAGGAAAATCACGAATCTGTTGTTGAAGAAAACACTCAAGCAGCTGCTGAGCCAACTCAGATAGAGCTTCAGGAACAAAGTCAGGAACAACCTCAAGAACAACCCGAACAACCTGAAGAACACTCTGTACAGCCTGAAGAACAACCACAGGAAGATGAACCTCAACCTCAGGAGCAACTTGAACAACCTCAGGAAGAGCCTGCACAACTTCAAGAACCCGAGCAACTTCAAGAACAAGCTCAGGAACAAGCTCAGCAACAGGTCCAAGAGCAGTCCCACGAGCAGGGTGCTGAGCTCCCTCAACATCAAGTTCAGGACGAAGCTCAAGGAAAAAGCCCCGAACAAATCCAAGAGCAAATTGCGGAACCCGTTCACCAACAACAAGAACAACTACAAAATCAAACCGATGCCCAGGCTACTGAGCAACCTCCTGAACAAACTACGAACCAACCACCAATCGCCGAAGCAACTCAGGAAGATCAGCTACCTGCTCATCAGCCAACTCAAGAGCAACCAGTTGAACAAGAGCAGCTTCAGGAGCAACACCAGGAGCAGCCTCAAGAGCAGCCTCAAGAGCAACACCAGGAGCAGCCTCAAGAGCAGCCTCAAGAGCAAGCGACGCCAGTGGCTCCCATTGTGCCAAAAGTGGAAACCGCCCACGAGCCTCAGCCTTTGGCTCCTGCTCCCGTGGTTCAGGAACCTACTCAAGCTCAGCAGAGCGACGCTGTGGCCCAACCTCTCTTTCAGAATGAAATCAAGGAAGAATCTGTGCTGGAGGAACCTTTACAGACTCATGCTGAGGAGCCTAATCAAAGTATGGAGGTTAAACTTCAACTTGGTGAAGGTTCCGGTTTCGAAGGTAACGTTACAAAAGCAGAAGCAACGGGTGACTTCCAAGCAAAGCAAGAACCGCAAGCGACTGAGAATGTTGATATTGCCAACTTTGCTACTGGGGGTAGACTGCGTCGTGCGGCCACTAAAAATGTAACCTATGGAGCTGGTGAACTGTCCCTGCTGGAAGAAGAGTTTTCTGAAGTCGAACCGGACAACGATGATGATGATGATTACATCCAGGATGATTATGGGGATCCTGAAGAGGATGACGGTGGTGTTGGTCCTATCTTGTCCAAGAACGAGGTGATGAACGAACCTGCCTACGTCCTTCCTGATGACTACTTTATTCCTGATAACTCGGCGATTGAAAAATTGGGGACGGTAGTGAGTGTTGTCGAGGGGCTGGTTGTTGTGAAGGCTTCCATCTCGGGCGAGTTTCGAGTTTTAAAAGAACGGCTGGTGCTTTGTTTCGAGGATCGGACGCTTTTAGGTCCTCTCTTTGAAACTTTTGGTAGACTTCAACATCCACTCTATCGGGTCAAGTTCAACTCGCCTGAGGAACTTCTACCCTTCAAAGACCGAAAGGGCAAGGATGTTTACTACGTGGTGTCCGATCTGGAATGGGTTCAAACCGACAACCTTAAGATAAAGGGTACCGATGCCCTGAATTGCAACGATGAAGAACTTCCTCCTGAAGAACAAGAATTTAGTGACGATGAAGCTGAAGCTGAAGCTAAGAGACGCAAAAAGAATAAGAAGAGAAAGCAAGGTAAGGTGCCCGACTTGGTGCCTCCTCCCCAAAAGCGATTCCAGCCTATGGGTTATGGATATGCTCAACAGCAAGTACATCAGCCGTCGCCGGCACAGGCTCAAGCACAAGCACAAGCCCAGGCCCAGGCTCAGGCACAGGCCCAGGCTCAAGCTCAACAATACTATGCCAAGCCCCCGCAACAATGGCAACAACAATCCCAGCAGCAATACTATGGAATGCCTTATCAACAAGGTTACCCACAACAGCCTCAGGCTTATGCTCAACAACAGCCCCAACAGCCCCAACAGTATTACAATAACCAACGGGCGCCTTACGGCTACTATCCACAATCCCAAGCAGCAGCCCAGCAGTACTATGGGGTTCCTCAACCACCAATGCAAGGAGCATACGCCAATCCTGTGGTTCAACAGATGACGCCTGAACAAATGCAACAATATCAGTTGCATTTACAACAACAACAACACCATCAGCAACAGCAACAGCAGCATCAACAACTACAACAGCAGCAGCAACAACAACTCCAGCAGCAGCGACAACTCCAACAACAACAACAACAACTCCATCAGCAACAGCTTCCTCAACAACACCAACCTCCTCATCTGCAGGGCTATTATCCTCCTCGTTAAATTGCATTATTGGTTTATCATCTATCTTCAGTAATTGGGTATGTAATATTCACGACTATTTGAAATTCACGAATATGTTATGACATCTGGTTAAATTTAATCAACCACTATAGACTTTGAATGACAAAGTAATATATCAACTAATGCTACCACGTTTTAAGGCCAATTTAGATAAGGCATCGTCGGCAATCTCCAAAGCCTTTTCCGGGAAACCTGCTTGTTTTGCAACTTCCAAAGCTCCTGAATGGGGGCTGATTCCTGGCTCCAATTGGTGATCTATCTTTCTCGTTTTAAGCCACCGTAGATTATTTTGGTTGACATTGAACCCATCCAATAACTCTTTGAGTTCGGGTCCGAAATGAGTGGCAAAGAGAGTTCTGCACTTTGATTGAGTCAAAAGATACACGAGTGTGGCGTAGGCAATGGAAAGCCCTTCCTTTCCTGACGTCCCTCTACCAATCTCATCGACCACTGCTAATGAATTGGGAGTGGCATTTGTTAAGATCGACGCAGTCTCGACCATTTCAACCATAAACGTCAGTAAATTGCTGAATAAGTCATCCAGAGCACCAATCCGGGTAAATATACGGTCAACTACCAGCATCAGAGCCTTCGAGGCGGGAACATAGCATCCAATTTGGGCAAGGATCACCGCCAATGCGTTTTGTCTCAAGAAGGTTGACTTACCACCCATGTTTGGCCCTGAAACTACCCACGTTAATCCATCAGCTTTCCCCATTTTGGTTGTATTGGCATGGAATAACCTTCCGACTTGCAGAAGAGCTGATTCCACCACCAAATGACGACCGTCTTGAATATGCAATTTGGTAGCTTTGGTGAACTTGGGTCGAATCAAGTTATGATGGTGTGCCAGGATGGCGAATGAAGCGGTAACGTCAATGAAGTCAGCGAGGCGAGCAACTTCACGAATTATCGATACATTTTTTGTAACCGAAAGACGAAGCTCATTCAAAATCTTCTGCTCTTTGGCAACGATTGCTTCAGTTGTTTCATCAACTAGCTTTTGGAGGTCGGCCCATTTTGGAGGTTTAACAAGTAATGAAGTTTTACGCTTTTCCCGAACTTCATTAGTTTCAAATAGATCTTCAATAAATGCAACATGCTTCATTTTCGTGGCAATGTAAATGACGTTGGAGTGGCGTCCCAGCACGTCTCGTTTGGTGACGCTCGCTTTGGGGTCAATGGTTCTTAAATTATCGGTCAATTGACTAAGGAACTTATCACCTTCACCCTTGAGTTCATCAAGGCGAGTATGAAGCTGGATAAGCTCTTCGTCATAGTCAGCACGAACCGAGAATTCAAATTTAGGTGCCTCGTCGACTCTGCGGTACTTTTCGAATATGGCGTTGGAGTACAGGCCGGAGCTTGTGTCATCGTAATTATTTTCGTCATCCTCGATGTCGCTAGGTTCGGCCACTGTCTCCACGTGAAGGGTATCAAGGATTTCTTGTGCAATATCAGTTGGCACCGTCATTGCTGCTGCTAACTTTTGGTGGGCGTCACAATCGCTGGAGGCAACTAGTTTTTGAACTCCGTCGAGTTGCACTAACGTGTCGGCAATGCCAATCAAATTGGGGGCGACATCATTAGGGCGTACCACCAACTTCTGAACTAATCTCATGATATCGCCAATCCCCACGAGTTGAGCCCGTACTTGGCGATGGAGCGAAGGATTATTGAGCCAGCCTTCAACATGATCCTGACGTCGGGTGATTTCAGCAACATCGGTAACGGGAGAATTAAGCCATTGGTTCAACATCCGCGAACCCGACACGGTCACTGTCTCCTTGATGACGTTGAGAAGCAGTCCCACCACCGATTGCTTACTACCCACCAGGCGATGCGTCAACTCCAAAGCGTCACGAGTACGGGCGTCCATTTGAAGGTACTTTGACGAGTAATATTGGTGAGGCATATCAAGCTCAAGAGAAATTTCCGGCAAGTTGACATTGACATACGATAATGCCAAATTCATCGCCGCCAGTTCCCTGACGCTGAACAGCTCCAAATGCTTGCGTAACCGTTGCTGGTCATGAGTGAATGCTAACTTAAGATCGCGATATTGGGGATTATGGTATCGGACAAAGTAATGATTGAGCCCCGACAATGGTTCCCACCACTGGCCAAGAGCTTCGATGCCAGCTTTTTCGAGATCACCACTCAAGATCACTTCTGCCGGAGATATACGGGCAATGTCACCCATGACGTCGGCTAAAGTGGTATGCTGGACGTGGAATTCACCCACACTGACGTCGGTCCACGCCAACCCCACCGGGGTGCTGGCTTCGGCGACATGTTGATTGGGAGCGAACGAAATCGCCAATAAGTAGTTGTTATCGGAGTAATTGATGAACGACTCTTCCACCAACGTGCCGGGACTGACGATACGACTAATTTTGCGGTGGATTTTGTTCAGAGCCACGTCATGGCTCTGATCAATGATGGCGACGTTGGTTTGATGGTCATGGACGAGGATTTTGACAAACTTTTGTAGTTGGTACACGGGGAATCCCGACATGGGGATATTGAAGTCGGCGGTCTGTTTGGTAGCCACCTTGATGCCAAGTTTGGGACCATACTCGGTGGCCTGTTCAAAGTAAAGCTCATAGAACGATCCCACTTGAATCAAGCACACACATCCCGGGTTGTTTTTGATCTGTTCTCGAATCGAAGCGTAGAGCGGGGGGAAGCTGTTTTTCCCCGTCCGACCGCCTCGATCCCAGTCCCCCATGGTTTTTTTCATCGGTCTGGTAATGGATAGTGATCGAGTGGTGGCAGCAGGGCTCGCGGTGCGGGTTGTAGTGGCCCACGCGAACCGTATCGCCCTCATCATGATGGATGGTTGACAATCTCCGTTTGGCGATGATGAAGCGAAGAAAGTCGAGGAAATACGCTGTACGTCAGATGGGGAATGTGGAGATTAGACGCAGAGTATTGATCAACAACAACACAATGCAAAATCTGATTAACGTTAAGCTCCTGACTCTTCAAGGGAGGAAAAAAAAGGTGAACTTTTCACTCGCCGCTCTCTCAACAGTACACTCTCTCGCACGATGGCTTCGTAGTGATCGCTAGTGTTATATTGTGCGATTTTGCTAACGCGGTTAGATAACATTAAACCAAATATTGGAGAAGGAATTGAAACAGAGTTTAATCATTATTCATTAACATTACGTAGTCATTGGCAATCACTTGTTTCTTGTCGAGCGACGAGGAGTGGACCGAGTGGCGGTACGTTTAGGGGTCTTGCGAGTAGCTTTAGCTCTAGGTTTTGGTTTCGCCTTGACTTCCTTTTCTTCCTCCTCCTCCTCATCGTCATCGTCGTCATCGTCGTCATCTTCCGATTCGCTAGTATTGTTCTCCGGTTCCACCACCACTTTAACTCGAGGAGGCCGTCCAGGTTTTTTAGGTGGGTCTTTGCGAGCTCGTTTGGCAGCGGGAGTGGCATCCTTAACTGGAGTGGCTCGCGTACGTTTTTTGGGAGTCGTGGTCTCTTTGGCAGGGGTGGCGGCAGCTCTAGCGGCTCGAGTTCGGGCCAGTTTACGCGTTTTGGGCTTAGCGGTCGCCGGTTCTTCTTCGTCATTGTCATCGTCTTCAGCGTCTTCAGATGGTGTTTCTGCTGCCGGAGTCGATTTGGCTGTTGCTGCTGCTGATTCTTCATCCTCCAGCGACGCCTCCAATTCCTCGACCTTCTCCATATTCCAGTACTGGTTAAGTTTATCCTCGAGGTCTTGTGTCACCAATGGCTCCTGGCGCTTGTCATTGAGCTTGGTAAGAATGATTTCAAGGTTGGCTACCCGGTTTTTGCCCGCGGGCTTGTGGTCACACACGAGATTGAATAAGAGGATCTCATCGTCCTCGCTCCACACCGGTGCCATACAAACACGGTTCGATCGCACTAACAAAATGTATTTCTCCCCCATGGTGAGGCAACGAAAAAGCGAGCGATAACGCTAACAAAAACGAGTTAATGACTAGCGTTACTCGATAATGCTTTTCCCAATCACATCTACAGTAATATTTCACCGTCACCTGGTGCCTAGCCACCTCAGTGCCCTCGTTCTCACCATTCCATCCCCCACTGTTTCTCTTCACTGTGCGGTGCGAAATTTTTTCAATCGATTCCTGGTAGCTAGACTATGCCCAGAAAGGCCCAAAACATTAACTCGTTGGCCCGGGGACGGGTCCGGGCGTCGATGAACAAGTACAACTTGTTCAACCTTTACAAAAAGGCCCGGATCCTGTATCTGGGACAGACGCTTTACCAACAAAAGTGGCAGGCGAAGCAGGAGACTCGGGCGTACCATGGGGAACATCTTCCAGAGGGGAGATGGAAGACGTTGTTCACTCCCTCGCTTCAATCAGTGGCCCAGATGGACGCTACGTTGAAGGGTAAACAAGTGGCCGACACTCCGATGACCCTCCAGACCTACGCCGTGCTCGAAAAGCGGCTAGAGTTTGCCTTATTCCGGGCGATGTTTGCCCTGTCGATCAGACAGGCCCGGCAGTTCATTCTTGGCGGTCACGTCCAGGTGAATGGCGTTACTATCAAGCACCCGTCGTTCCCGTTACAAGCAGGTGACATTTTCAACGTCAACCCGGAAAAGGTGTTGCTTGCCATGGGGCGGGCCAAGCCGTCGCTCGAACAGGCCATCAAGGTCGACAACAAGCAAATCACGGTGTGGAACAAGCACGTGCTGCAAGCGTTGGCCAACCCGAAGGAAATTTGGGAACTCAAACAAGCGAAGCCGAAGTCGCTCAACACGTTGATCCCGGAAAAGGATGTGGAAGCGTTGAAGCAAAAAGCTATCACCAACATGAAGAAGCAACAAAAGCAAGTTACCAGAGAACTGATTTTGGTCGACATCGTCAAGACGGCTCAAGGTAAAGAAGAAGTCACCGACGCTACCTTCGCTAAGTACGACAAAAACGCTCACAAGGCGTTGGCAGTATTCCAAAAGTTGGACAATGCTAAACACTCGCTCTTGCAATCGGCTCTGGCTAGTGATGCCGACAAGTTGGTCAACACCAAAAAGCCCGACTTTGACACCGACACTGAACGTCATTTGGCTACCGAAGTCAAGCAATTGCTTGGGGAAATCCGTAACGACATGTGGGAAACGATGCGGGCTCAGGCTCTGGAAACCCATGACATGACGTCGCTCCCTTATTCGCCCGACTACACCAAAAACCTCAAATTCCACGATAAGTTGGATAAGGATGCCGTCCTCGAGGATGAGCTGGTGGCTAAGGTCAACTTGCCCTGGCAACAAGGGTTGTTTGGTCGTCAAGACCCCACCAAAAAGTACTTTACCCCCTGGACTCCTCGAGCGTTCATCGGGGCATTTGCCATTTTGCCCGCTCACATCGAAGTGAACTTCACCACCTGCCATGCCGTGTACATGCGGGACCCTATTGCTCGGCCTGGCCACTCGGAAGTGATCACCCCATTCCCCGAACACTTGCACCAACGGGCGTACATGTACTACGCCAGAAAAGGTATGTAAATAGTTTTGTAAATAATGACCCCGCCCTCATCTCGAATTAAGAGTAGTAGTATCGGTGTATCCGGTGTATCATTTCTCTATAAATTATGCTGTCATTGTCTGTTCATGATCATCTTCACCGCCCCCTGTTCCATAGCCTGATTCAACTCGAGTTTCCCTTGAACCATTTCCCTTAGTAACCAGTTGGTATTGCTCCACACTTTGTGTTCCTTAGCCAACTTTAATAGGTGTCCCGTAATGAAGTCAATTTCAGTCGTACGGAGATGAAGGACGTCTTCCCGCATCGACGATGAGTTATTGGCGGTAGATTCACACACTTGGCGTACCGTCTGGATGAGTTTATTAGGATGGAGTGCCATTTGAGCTTCGGGGATGTCAGCGAGCTCGGGGTACCCCTTTTCGATGATGGCGCACAGTTCAACGACAATTTTGTCCATCATGCGTTTGATTTGAGGAGATTTGAGAAGATCACCATTACGGCAATCATGGATGGTGGTGAGAGGGTTGATCACGGCGTTCACCACGAGTTTTTCAAGTTGAGCGACGAGAAGCTGCGAGTATGGCAAGTACGACGTGTTCAACACGCTTGATTCCATCATGAGCTTGATGAACTCCGGCGGGGTATCTCGTTGATGCTGGATCGGAGCCACTTTGATGTCGCCGTTGCCGAGATGAGCCACCAAATGAGGGTTTACTCGTACAGCGCCGTGAGTGGTGATTCCTTGGAAAAACTGAGGTCTGGTGCTAGGATCGGGGAAGTATCGTTCCACTAACATATTATATACTCCCATGCCGTTTTGTAGTAATAAGATATTGGTGGAGGGAGTGATTTTGCCGAGGTATCTCGATAATGCTGATGCCGAGGAATGAGCCTTAGTCAGAAGGATTAAGTTTTCGATGGGTTCATCAAACTTTCGAGGACTGCAATAAGCATCAAGCTGTTCGTAATGTTTGTGGATGGTACCATCGTAATCAGTAGAAGATACTCCCACACGAGACTTATAATTTTTGATATAGGCACCAAGGGCTTGAGGATTCCTCATGAGCAATATCGGGTTGACACGGGTGCCGAGAGCCAGCACGAGCTCATGGCCCACAAGCTGGCCCATGGCCCCGGCCCCCAATATGTGGATGTTGATGGGCATCGAATGGGGGATCGGTTGATCGATGGGTGAGCCGCACCGAAAATTGTGGAGTCCATCATGGTAGGGAAGAGAGATAAACAGATTCGGATAAATATCTATGCATTGGGAGGGGGTTAGTAGAAATAAGTATAGAATCGTTCAAGCTTCCGTTTCGATTCGGAGTAGTCCCCGGTAGGAGCCAACGCTTCCGCTAATGTCGTTTGGTACACGGTGCGGAAGCGGAAGGGGATGAACTGAGGCAGTCGCCGTAATAGCCATGCTTTATGAACCATCAATTCCCCAGCAGTGCCAGCGTTTTGTTCGATGCTTTCCACCAGTAAAAGACACCGGATTTTCGCTTGTTGTTGGAGGTATTGTTGCTGTTGTCGCCATTGGTGGCTTATCATTGCCACGGCTAATGCCAATCCCACGTATATAAGCCAATGGCCGTATCCCGTTAGGTATATGACGACGGCGGCTGCTAATAATAATTGAATGATGCGAAGATGGTAGTTTCGGGGAGCAGTATTAGCCACGGTGCTGGATATCATGTGTTGCTGGAAAGCGTAGTCATCAGGGGAATTCCCTCGGTTTAATTCATCGATTAGCTTAACATTGTGGTCAACCTGACAAGCGATCATGTCTACCATCGACTTCAGCAACAACGGGTCATCGTGGCGTGATTGGCGATATTGCCAGTAATCTTGGTGAGCCATGAGCACCACTGACGACTCGATCAAAAGCTTGCAAAGCCGGACGGATGTCCGGTTCTTTTTGCTGTTAGTTTTGGACATGAAGATATGTGATGATCAAGTGATAGTCAAATGCGAGTGATCTCGCCGCGTGTGGTTAGTTAATTGACCATGGCGTAACTATTATTAGCAAAACGACGATCCCGTAGCATTCAAAGTAACCTGTTGCTGATTGACATAAGCCAATTGTGGCTGAAGTATTCAAGCTGGTGGGAGTTTGGTGGTATAATGTGCAGTCCCCCATTATTACCGTCAAAAGAGAAGCATATTGGTGAACAATTGTCCTTTATTAGCTGCAATCCGTTTGAATTAAATGTCACCCGTTGATGTTGCCAAAGTACTGTATCGGTGATTTGCGATCTGCCTGTATAATCGGTTATCGTGAAAAATCGGACAATCGGGTTGTGGTTGTGAAGAGGATTCGACCATGTAACCCGAGGAAACCTCAAATTTTAAAGACGGGGTCACAGTTACGATACGAGATGGGGAAAATAATCACTGCCAATTTAACACGCAGTGATCAATTGCTTTTTCTTAAGCAGGAGTGGATAGTGTAGTGAAGGGAAGGTGATTAAATGGTCGTCAATGGTACAGAGCATCACTCTATTGTTTAGGTCTGCGTGTATGTGTGCTCACAACCAACTTTGATAGCAGACGACGATTAAGGGAATATCGTCCTTAGAAATGAGGAGAGATGTCGCCTAACCGGAGCCTCTTCTTGAAAGGTAGTAGTTGAATCTTGATAGTCTATCGTTAACTCCTTCGTTAGACCTAAAGAATGTAGTAAATCATGGCTGGCTCTGGTGGTGTATTGGCTCGCCCCAGTTGTCTTTGAGACGAGACAAAGAGGGGCATGTGGAGGCGGGGACATTATTTAAACCGCTAAAGCCCCTAATTCCCCATCCAATTGAAGTATATGACGTTTTTCGTGGTCGAGGGGGAGGTACCGGGGATATACACTGAGATTGACGAGCGGCTTCAGGGCCCCGTCCGCAAGTTTGCCACCCTCGGAGCCGCCCAGCTATACCTCGACTATCGTAGCGGGCACAAGGGCTCGATTGCCATCGAACGTGTGTATATTTCCGCCACCATGTACGGAGACCCCACCCACTTTGTCCCCTGCTGTGGGTTTAGCGTGTACTTTGGCTCGAATAATCCCAATAACATCGCTGCTGCCATCGATGAAGTCGATAACGTCGAAGTCCATTTGCCGAGCCCCCTCCGAGCTTATCTATGGGGGGTACTTTACTGTCTTAAAGTGGTCCACGAACGGTTAGTGTACAAGCGATATCGAGGCAAGACGGTGGTGTACGTGCTGCTGCCACTGGTGGTAGATATCATGACGAATAAGATCTGGAAGTGGAACGGGGCGCTGCTGGCGGCTAATCTCGATTTGACTCGTGAGATCCAGGCGATATCCACCAATGTCAATAGCCATTATCTTCGTCTTGGCTGGGGGGAAATCGAGTTTAAATACATCCCCAAACACCAAGGCCATCAAGCAGTAGAAGTGGCCGACCGCATGGCCCATTCCGGAGCTGCCCGTATGGGGCTATATGAGATAAGATACGACTAGCACGACGTCAATGTGATACGACTTTGTAACTCCCCTGTGCGTAGACCGGAAGCCGGCGTTCCGTCGGCTATGACCTCCTTTTTTAAACCCGCGCCAATCGGGTGGCATCTGGTGCCATCTCGTGTTTTGCCGTCTCTGAGGCATCTCTATAAGCAGGTCCCACACCGACATTTGAGTCATGTCGACGCGAGGCGGTAAAAAGTTCACCCCCGACCAACGTGGTCAGCGATTATCTCCGGGGCGTCGTCGGTTTGTTTCATGATCACAAACGATAAGGCATGGGTGGCGTGGTCGTGAGGAATGTGCTACACGGTAAGAAAATCGAGCACCGTCCCCTCGCAGTGATGGGGTTATCCTACATGTGCTGCCAGGGCCGGTGCCTAACTAACCGTTGTTCATACCAACCCCCTCCCCACAAAAGGTCATGCCTTTCGTGAGGTAGCTCGTTGCCAGTAGGGAGTACAACCTTGATTGTCGACTACATGGTCCTCCTTTGTCCATGACAACGCCATTGTTGCTGCCTCCTTGTCCGTGGTTGTCTCCCACGAACGTGACCCCTCAATGGCTTTGCCCAGCGTGAAAATATCGAGCAAAAAAACACCATTTGTCGCAAACGCGTGTGGGTGCGGTATTGATGACGTCGTTCTACATGGTGCGGTTCATCCGATGTCGAACGAGGGAGTCGCAAGCTTAACTGTGGCCAAGGAAACCAGGTGTGGTGGTGTGGCATTTTGGTTAGTGTCAGCATCATGTAGCCTTCACCCACACCTAGTGGTCTATTCGTGTTTTGTGGCGGAGACTGTCTGCACTCGTTCGCTCGCAACTCGGGAATGGCACGCCGATTTGGGAAGGTTCCCGATATCCCGGACGCTGGCGAGAGAGGGGGGGTAAAAACTATCGAGACCACCGCGCATATTACGCTTAACTATTTAAAAACCACCGGCTACCCCACATTTTGCTCGAAGTCACCACCGTGCCAACCATGCCCTCTAACTGTGGTAAGCCTTGCAAATGTTCGCTGTTGCAATATACCTTTGCCAATAAGTGCAAGTGTGGGCTGGCGGCATTCAAATGTGCCATGTGTGGACGAGTGCTGTGTTTTTTCAACAAGTGATGGGTCGACCATTACAAGGGGCCTAGCCGGTGGTTTCCGCTGCCAGAAGCAATTAATGCTTCGTGATGATGATGTTGCTTAACGACTTGCAATTGTGGGGTTATGACAAGCTTGATTTTTAAAACCTGGTGTTACGATTACGATTTGAGATTTTTGGGATGATAAAACTGCGTATTCATGTGTATATTTAGGCGAATCAATATGGCCATGATTTTTATCCACTTCATTTGTAGTTCTAGAGCGGTGACATCCGTTACTACCGTCGATATCACTGGTGCGAGCTCGTTATCTACTATGGCGTGCCAGACACTTATCGAAGTGGTCATATGGGGATCGTCATTGCATATCCCCTACATATCTATTGAGATAAACCTTTTTTGCCCATCTTCGTTTGTCACTAAAGTAGTTGATTTGACGAAGATTGCTATCGAGCCCTGGTGGAGGTTAAGAGGTTGTGGGGGGTGGTGATGTCGACGTGTTCACTGACTAATAGCTATCGAGAAGGTGATTACTACTGATTATCGCGATGTGCGACGACTCAACAAGTCAAGTTCACTTCGTTACATTACGGTTCATAAATACAGCCACGCCTAGTTAGTGGTGGAAGAGTACTTGGTGACGGCTCTAGTACCTTCAGAGACGGCGTGCTTAGCCAATTCACCGGGTAAAATCAATCTGACGGCAGTTTGGATTTCTCTAGCGGAGATGGTCGACTTCTTGTTGTAAGCAGCCAACTTCGACGCTTCCGAGGCAATTCTTTCGAAAATGTCATTAACAAACGAGTTCATGATCGACATCGCCTTTTGAGAAATACCGGTATCAGGGTGAGTTTGCTTCAACACCTTGTAGATGTAAGACGAATAAGTTTCCTTTCTGGCCTTACCTCTCTTCTTAGACGAATCATGAGACGAGGAGGTCTTCTTGGCAGCAGGCTTCTTTTCAGCGGGAGCCTTGGAGGCGGGCTTCTTCTCAGCGGGGGCCATGATGTGATGGAGTCGCTGTTGCTTTGATTAAAGGGAAAGGGAAAAGATTCGTTCGCACGCGTTCGATCCTTAGTGCGACTTTCAAGTGCAGGCGTGGACTATCAACGCCACCCAATACCAAGGGGTGTAAATTTTCCCCCAATGGCAAGCTAAATGAGAGTGCCAAAATCACGTTAGTTGAGGTGATTTAGCCCCCGGTTGCCGGAGCAAATTTCGGGACAATTTGGCAATAGTGTCGGCTGACGGCGACAAATCAAGGTATGAATGAAGTCTAGATTGCAATATATCCCAGTTATCCGGGACCTAAAAGCATGACGTTGATACTGACGTCTATGGGTATTAGTCGTATCCTTAAAATCATCCAAAATTCTGATTACTAGGTAATTTTGGTAGAAATCCATAAAACTCGAACCTGAGGTTTCCCAAGGTTAGCGGAAAAACAAGTATAAGGGGGTGGTCATTCAATTTGTTTGTGTACGAAGTTGGGTGGCAAACGCGCTAACGATGGCCAGCGATAACCTCCATTAGTGTTCACAGTGAAAGCGGATAGGATTGACCATGGTTCATACCCAAGTCACGCTCATTTTTTCGACGAAATCGACTTAAGAAGCTACAAGGTGGTTTTCATCATACAATCCATTCATTACCTTAATATACACTTGATATAATACATTACCCTTACAATTCTTGCGAAGGCTTGCCCTTTTCGGGCTTACCCGTCTTGGCGGGCAACAACGATTGGTGGATGTTGGGCAAGACACCACCTTGAGCGATGGTGACGTGACCAAGCAACTTGTTCAATTCTTCATCGTTTCTGATAGCCAATTGCAAGTGTCTGGGGATGATTCTCGACTTCTTGTTGTCTCTGGCGGCGTTACCAGCCAATTCCAAGATTTCAGCGGTCAAGTATTCCAAGACCGAAGTCAAGTAGACGGGAGCACCCGAACCAACTCTTTGGGCGTAGTTACCCTTTCTCAACAATCTGTGCACACGACCGACGGGGAAAGTCAACCCAGCCTTGGCCGATCTCGAAGTGGAGGCCTTTTCCGAAGATCCTGCTTTACCCTTACCACCGGACATTATATGTTTGATATTATTCTTTGCAAAAAAAAGTAGAGAACCACTTCCAGCAAGGCGATAGGATTATATATATCAACCCTCCACGCGCCTGCCGCTAGGAGCGCGTCTGGGGGAGGATTAATTTTTCGCCCACGGTCGCGGTCTGTGTGCCGGAGAGGATGCTCACATCTACGGGTGTAGAATGTGGTCCGCGTCACCAGGGACGATATTTGGGTAATGATAGGCTAAATGGGTGGGGAAACTCGGGTTAGGGGGACAATCGATGCCGATAATCCCACCTATGGTGGTGTCATGGTGGAGAAACCACCACTTTAGCGGCGGCGCCATCCCCCCGTCGTCGGCGGCACCGGCGCGAGGAAAGCGCGCGGACGTCCTCACGACTCTCCAGGCGATCTTCGTGTCTGACACGCATTCGCGCTCCCTGCACAATACCCTGAGGCAATCATATATATAATGTAGTGCCGACCACAGACGGTCTTCATAGTTTAATTTTTACTTGTTCATAATGGCCGGTCCTAAAGCTGAAAAGAAGCCCGCATCCAAGGCTCCCGCTGAAAAGAAGCCCGCTGCTAAGAAGACTTCCTCTTCTCACGATGCCTCCAAGAAGAGAGGTAAGTCGAGAAAGGAAACTTATTCGTCTTACATCTACAAGGTGTTGAAGCAAACTCACCCTGACACTGGTATCTCGCAAAAGGCCATGTCGATCATGAACTCGTTCGTCAACGACATTTTCGAAAGAATTGCCTCGGAAGCGTCGAAGTTGGCTGCTTACAACAAGAAGTCGACCATCTCCGCTAGAGAAATCCAAACCGCCGTCAGATTGATCTTGCCCGGTGAATTGGCTAAGCACGCCGTCTCGGAAGGTACCAGAGCCGTCACCAAGTACTCGTCGAACTCGAACTAATCGACATTGGGTTA